>MDKI01213719.1:0-44057 GCA_005239505.1 Nicotiana paniculata
AAACTAATTAATTTAGCGAGATTTTGTAGGATTATACGATAGATAAAAATCACGTGCTCACACACAGTTTTCAAATTCACTCATATTTTTTGGTGATTTCGGTGAAAGATGTAGGTTTTACTATTATACTTGAAAAGGCATGCTTATTTTTCTGGAAATTGTGAACGAGCGGAGTATCATATTTTGAGCTATTACTTGCATTGTTTATTTCTTTTGTTCTGAGTCGTTGCTTGAATGTCGGTGTTTGATTTTGACCTTTGTCCAAGCTCGTCACTACTTTCAACCTAAGGTTATGTTTGTTATTTATTGTGTACATGGGGTCGGTTATACTCATACTACATTTCTGCACCTTGCGTGCAGATGTTGGATGCTGATGTTGCTGTGTATAGGGAGAGCTAGATTTGAAGATATACCTGCGTTCTGGTCATACCTGCCTCTTGATCTTGGTAGTTTTAGAAGTTTTAATCTGTTCATGTAAATTTCAAATAGATGATGTATTTTATTTGATACAAGCTTTGTTAATTCTAAATTTTATAAGCTCTTGACTTGCACTACAAGTCCTTGAAAAGTGTAATAAGTCAGTTATATTATCTTTAGTTTCTAAGTTAAACTCCTTTGAATCGAATTGTTATTATTTTGCTTACCTATTTGGTGAAGTTAGATGACATCAGGACGAGTTAGATTTTGGATCGTGACAAAAATACCATCATCGTTTATGCTTAGGAGACGGGGTTAATCAATAATCACATTGCCTTGAATTAAATATATGGGAATAGGCTCTTCATAGTTTTGAAGAGATTTCGCAGATTCCTTTTGTCTTGAGTAAGCAAAGTCTATTCTCTTCCCTTTTGGAGTTGACTAATTGGGTTCATTAGAGTTGCCGAATTAAACTTTTATTTATTTACTTGTTTGTCTATCCAGGTTATAGCTAGGTTTTGTTCCCTTTTCGATATGCAGTGCCCGTTTGGACATAAATTTTTTATTTTTAAAAAAGTTTCACTTTTTCTCGAAATCAGTATTTGTTCATAAAATTTTCAATTTTCACTTGAATATGCATTTTGAAAATTTTCGAAAATTTAAAAAACTCCAAAGAGCTGTTTTTTAAAATTTTCACTCAAATCACTCACAAAACTTCAAACACAACCCAAACTGAAATTTATGTCCAAACACAACTCTAAGTTTTAAATATCATTTTCATTTGAAAAAAATTTTCACCATTTTTTAGAATTTTACAATTCTTATGTCCAAACGCCTACGTAGATTTTCATTTTTCTGGATAAGTAGTGTACTTTGCATATTTTTACACGATCTTCCTAGTGTGTGTGTGTAAGCCAACTTAATTTTATTCCATTTACTTAGTCAAGTAAACATAAATTTTCAATCATGATGCAACCAACTAATTTTATTGCCATTTATATTTCGATATTACCTTAATTCATAGTCCTAATCAGCCAATGAGACATTATGATTCACATGAACAAACTCCACATAACTCATAGCTACTATATGAAGACTCTAGCAATGTTAATACTTGCCACCTGAACCACTATTTTCTTCAAGATCAACAGAATAGGTCTTTAACCCACGGCATATGCATGTCCCTTCAATACAATGACAAGTCGGAAGCACATTTTTACATTCCATTTCACAAGCTGGTGTCGTCTTATATGTCCTCAGACTTGTCACAACATCTGAAAATAAAAAAACCCGTAAACATCTGAAAATCACAAAATCCGTTAGCATCTTACGTAACATTTTAAGAGGGAAAGAGAAATAATTTTCGCCTTTAACCAAAGGTCTCTAGTTCTAGCCTGTGTTATCCCTTTAGTCGGTCATAACATCACCCGAATTCGAATTAATCGGACCACAATGCAAGTATCTAATATGGGGTGAAATATTATCAAAAAAAGAAACGAGAGAAATAGACTTACCACATGAAACGATCAAGAAGGCAACAACAAAAAACACAGTAATCGAAGCCTTGTCCATATTAAGTTGAAGAAAGCCTTTGACTTTGCAGAGTTGCTTACCATGTATATACAGTTTCATATAGTATATCTCGTTCATTAAGAACCTACCAAAGAAGAAACTAATATAAGGTTATTACCAGTTAGGAATTGGATTTTCCAAATCTTGAAATTTGGTTAGTGGGTCAAAGAAATTCTTTTTTCTATGGAAGGTAATCAATGAAATATGTGTAGTACGGTTTAGAGGGAAAAAGGTTAATTAGTCGATGTACAAAGCATCCAACACTAATGCCGAGTTCAGGAAAAGATGCATTACAAAAAGTGCGATGTAAACGGTCTACCTTAATACAAGCATTAATAATTATTTCCAGAGCTCTAGTATGTAATATATAGGTCATACAAATACAACTTTACCGTTGCTTCAATACCCCTTCATGTCCCGTACAGTTCATGTCATTAAAATGTAATGCAAATCGCCATTAAGTTTGACTGAAAGAGCTAGTTATTTATAGGGTCATCATATATCTTTTTTCTTTTTTGAGATATTTTTATTTAATTCGAATCACTTTATACCAATTTGTTCACTTTTTAAATCTAATTATCCGGAACACTAAAATATGAAATACTTATAGAATAAAAAAAAAAATAACAACAAAGAGCATTGACCGAGGGTGAGAAAGTCCCAAGATCCAGTATCCTTTGTAGAAATTATATTACATCTGGTGACTGCATGGTGCATTCTCATTTAAAACATATTTAATTTTTAAAAAAATTTAAAAATTAATTAAGTTTGGCAATACTCAAACTACTTGTGCTACTGTTGCTTTTTATTGTGCTTTTTCAGACCTTTGTATTAACTTAAGACGTTTGACTCTACCAAAATCTGTTGAACTTCATTCAAACTTCATGATCCACGATCTGAAGTTAATTTTGAGACAGTTAAACTTTAAAATTGATAAAGTTTACCAATATTTTAATTTGAAATTTAAATTATTTTGAAAATAGAGATTTCCTTTTTCAACTTTAAGAAGAGATCTTAAAATGGCAATTTTGTGCACTTCCCCAAGATCCTTTACGATTTCATGATTCATGAACCTAACCAAACTTATAAGTTGTAGCCGGTTTGACCGTGTTTCTAAAATCAGTTTACGTTAAAAAGTATTTTTTTTAAAAGTGTTTTTCAAAAAAGTATTTTTAATGAGAAACAATTTATATTTGACTAACAAATTTAAAAATACTTTTGAGCAGCAATTTTTGGCAAAACTTATAAAAAGTATTTTGAAGTATATTTTTTTGCAAAGTGCTTTTTAGAAAGATGTTTTTCGGGAAACACTAGATTATTTTTACTTCTACTTAAAAGTAAATTTGCCTGAATGTAATATTATACTATAATTAATTGAATGGTGAATGCATTTCTCTACCACATTCTTGATTAGTATATGTCTGGTTGAATTGTTAGTGTGACTCTTATGATGGAAAAAGTACCTCGATCTTAAATAAGCAAGCAAATAGTAATAGTAATACTAAGTAATGAGAGAGCCATATACTTACAGTATTTACATATCCCTCCCAAAAAAATTCAACAACAAATAGATAAAATTCAATGTGATTTCATTTGGGGAACAACTTGTAACCCTCCCTAAAAATCTGGGGGGATTGGATATTCGTAAGGCAATCCACAAAAATAAAGCTGCTCTAGCAGGCTTAACACGAAGATTATTCACCAACCCCTTCACACTGTGGGCAAATATCCTAATCCAAAAATATAGTGTTAGGGTCAATGCCAAAACCACCTCTTTCATTTGGAAAATGTATTAAAAGGATGGGAAACTATTACTAAAGGCATCGCATGAGATGTTGGCAATGGGAAATCCATTCACTTCTACTATGAAAACTGGATTCCCAATAATCCTAATATACAGTCAACCATTCAAGGGCCTCTTAACATAAAATACATTAACCTAACCCTCTCCCAAATATGCATCCAGGATCGATGGAACTGATCACAACTATCGTTTGAACTACCAGAAGACACCAAAACAATAATTTCATCCATTTCCCTCTTAAATAACCGAATGGCCATAGAAACCCCCATTTGGCCACTAAATCCAAATGGAAAATTCTCCCCTCATTCTGTTTATACACTTCTACACCAACATCACCAAACACATGTTGATTATGACTGGATTTGGAAACTAGATACCCTAAACAAAATTAAATTCTTCCTCTGGGAATGCTATAAAAGCAGACTCCCCACAAAGTCCTACCTTCATCAAATTGGTGTCACTAATGAAACTTCAAACGAGGTAAGTCTCCTGTCTAACCATGTGAGGAGAAATTTAACCCGTAGGTGTCATATTCTTATGTGCTACATGTTGTGGAAGCCACGTATGGAGTGATCGGTGTCCGTGCGTATGCTAGAATTTCTGATTTTGTTCAGGTAGACTTAGGTTCACGCCATTCTATAATTGTACTATTTGAGTTATCTTTGCTCGTTTAGTTCCTTTATTTCACGTACAACTTGATACTAGACTTTCATAGGGTGATAGACTATTTTAAAGATGTGACTAGCTACTTGATAATCCGCGAAATAATTTGTGCTTCTCTTATGAGTTCCTCCCGCATTGTGCGTACTCATCGCTAAGTTTCCTTAAATTTCACAACTCACACGTTATTCATGAGTGTGGTTGTTAAAGCTTCTTATTCTAATGGGATCGGGTCGTTCGCCACAGCAAGATTTTGTACCACACTCTTATGGGAGCGAGCCGTTCATCTCAGCGGTATAATAAATGCATCTGTGGTTCCGCCGCTCGACCCTCATCAGTGTACACCATTATTATGGGATCGGGCCGTTCATCTGGGCAGTATCACATTCGTACGATCTCGGCATAATCGTGCGTTATATCGCTAGTAGCCCAAATATTCACGATATTTTCCTTCCACTGATGCCTTGCATTTCATATGGTACTTCTTATTCATTTGATATTGGCACTTGATATTTTCCGAGCTATTAGTATTGGGAATTTTATATCGGTAAAAGAAATTTTGAAAGATTATGATGGTTACCGTTTCATCCTACTATCATTGTTGTGCTTCATATCTGTTTAGGATTTAGCATACTATTTTATTGGACCTCTAGTAAGTGTCGGCGTCGACCACTCGTCACTACTTCTCCAGGGTTAGACTAGATACTTACTCGATACGCGTTGATTTACGTACTCATGCTACACTTACTGCACTTATTGTGCAGGTGTGTGTGTGTGTGTATATATATATATATATATATATGTGTGTGTGGGGGGGGGGGGGGGGGGGGTGTGCGCGCGCGCGCGTGTGTTTGTGTCTGGTGGTCTTTTGGGTGCAAGGGCACGGCTGTTGTGGGGACTTTACGATGAGCTGCATTCCATGTTACGATCCACAACATATAGAGTCTCCATCAATGTTATTTATATTTTCCTGTCTAACTTGTATTTCAGACATATGTTGTATTATTATTGTACTCCTTAGTATATGCTTATATACTTGTGACACCGGGATTTGGAGGTTCCTATTGGATATTCATTATCGTAGATCACATAATTCTTATCATTTCACCTTGCAATTATATTTTATACATAAGTTGGAAATAATAATCGCGGGCTTTCTATGTGTACCAGAACTTACTATTTAATGGGATTCATGATTCCAAAAATAATAGAATGAGTAAATAAGTATTCTTTGACAAATGTAAGTTAAATACATAGGTTGTGGATATGTTTTAACATGTAAAATTGTGGAAATTATAGGTTTAGTTGAAAAACCTAGGTTTTGATAAAAATAGAATTTAACCATGAAAATGATTGTGGAATTGGTTGAAAATTATATATTTGAGTTCGTGAGGTTATGAGTAACATTTATCTTTGAAAATTTTTGGAATCCGGGTATGTGGACCAGGGGTTAAATTTTAGGAATCTTCCAATTTGAGTTGGGTAATTACTCTAATAGCAAAAAATATTAACTTTTGAGTGTATATTGGTTAATTTATATAATATTTGGCTAGCTTAGGATTGTGCGGCACCAAGTTGAGGCCTTAGAGTGAATTTGCGGGCCGGAAAGTGAGCTTTGAGACGAGGTAAGTCTCTTTACTAATCTTGTAAGAGAGAATTTACCGGGTAGGTGTTTTAAATTACTATTTGCTTCTAGTTGTGGGGGCTACACACGTACGACGCGACGAAATCCAGTGTGTAGCTACTATTTATGCTTCAGTCTGGGTAGTTTTAGGAACCAAATCATGAAATACTTGTATTGTTTGCACCTTACTTGTTAATTTAAGTGCCTAAATTATATTAAAACATGATAAAGGATTCGTAAAGACCGAAATTTCACTTACTTTGAGTTTTGACGGGTTACATGACCATTAATGGAAATTGTACTTCCTTGTGTATTAGTCTTGTAATAGCTTTTAAATTGGATGTTCATAGTTTGTATTCTCTCTTCTTGTGGAGCGGGCCGAATGCCTTAGTAGTATAATAGATGCATCTACGGTTCGTGCCGCTCGACCCTCGACAGTGTATACATTATTCTCGATTGGGCCGTACGACCTCGACATAAATCGTGTGTGTTAATGCTTGGAAGATCGTTCATTGATTAATTTTAGCGCATATGTTCATAGGACCTATTATTAGGCCAATCAAAGGAATCAAATTTTTTTGAAAGTAGAATTTAAACCCGTGAAGCAGCCTAAGATGTTGAAGCCGAAAGAGTCAACAGAAGTTAAGAATGAATTTAACACAGAGTTACCGGAACAATAGTTGATCACATATCTCATCATCATCCTTACTTCTTGCACTGATATTCCATCGTTGGTACTATTCATTAGGGTGTCATTAGTTTCTTACAGTTGATACTCTTAGTTTTATTATCCTAGATACTGTTGAGCTGAAGATTTTATAGAACATTATTGAAACCAATCCATGTGGAGACGATTTAATACTATACTATATTTGACTAGCGCGCCTAAGTTTTATACACCGATTTTGCGCTCGTAAAATTTTGGCGTCGTTCCAGGGATTGGCGATTAATAGTGTTTAAATTAATTTTCAGTGCTAATTTAGGAACAACTTTATTTTATTTTCCGTTTTTACACTCTTGTCATCTGTGTGCTGGCTACAGGTTAAGTTCAACGGTGTATGAGTCGATCCTCTTCAAAGGACCTGATGCCATACAACCCAGAGTTAAACAAACAAACGAGGCAGTTGAAAAGAGAGAAGGATCGAGTGGATTGTTGCTGGGTCAGACTTCAACTCAGAATATAATGGTGAACAACGAAGAGATATTAGACCTAGCTGCCACAGAGGCAGATTAACAAAAGGAAGCACGGTTAGCGGCTGAAGCATCCTGCAGAATTGCGGATGAAACAGTTGATGGGGATCGAAGACTCAATCCCAATCGAATTGTCGAGGATGCATTTGAAAATGTAGTTCCTAAACTTGGGAGATCACTGGGAGATTATGCTAGATCGGTGTAAAACCAATAACAGTCTAGTGTGAGGCCCCCACCCATCGATCCTAACAATTTTGAACTCAAACAGGGAGTCATCCAGACCATTCAGAACAATTGCATTTTAAGAGGCAAACCCAATGAAGACCCCAACAACCATCTGATGGATGTTGATGAAATTATGAACATATTCTGCCACAACAGAGCATCACATAATGCTATATGCCTCAGAGCATTCCCGTTCTCGCTGAAGGATGATGCAAAACAGTGGTTGAGTAGTCTGCCCCCATGGACAATTCGTACGTGGGAGGAGATGACTACCAAGTTTCTGGAAAAATACTTCTCACCTGCTAAGACTAGGAGGATGAGGAATGAAATTCACAATTTCAGCCAAGGTGAAAGAGAGATAGTGTTTGAGGCATGGGAAAGATTTAAGGAGCTGTCGCGGAGGTTCCCTCACAACGGAATTGAGAAATGGATGCAACTTCAGGACTTTTGGGATGGGTTAAACCCATCATCAAGGAGATTGCTTAATAGTGCAGTTGCAGGTCCTCTGATGAAGAAAACTCCTGAAGAGATTGTCACTCTTTTGAATGAACTATCCAAAGATGCAGATCAATGGTCCACAGACCAAGGGGATCGGAGAAGATAAAAAAAGGTTCACCAAGTAGAATTATATGTAGTAATGCAGGCCCAAATTGCATCTATGGCCAAGGACATCAAAAAACTGACGATAGCTTAGGTGCAAAATCAACCACAGGTGGGTTGTGACATCTGTGGGCTGGGACAACCTACACATGAGTGTCAAGCTACAGTTGAGGAAGTCAACGCTGTGGGGAACTTTAATAGAGGGAATTACAAAGGTGGGAACAACTTCAATGCTATTGGTCAAAGACATCTAGGTTTTTCGTGGAGTTCACCTAATGGGAGCTTGACCTCATGGCAACAAAATAATCTCAGACCCAAGGCCAGGGTAAGTTGATTCTCGAACTAATCTTGTTTGTACCTCACATATAAGAATATTGGATAAGTGTTAAATTCATGTCTTCCATATTGCTCTGTTACTTTCCCCGAGGAGGACGTTTTAGTTGATCCCAGAGATACAACAAGGTTGCTGCGGGAGGCATTTACCTAAACGGGCGCCATCAGACTTGCTTTCGGTGCAGGTTCTTCTTGTAGGATTCCCCGATCAGAGAACAAGCAACAAAAAAATGACGTTCCTCTATGGCCGAGGGTAAAAATAAAAGGGTGAAGAATGTCGTGCCCAAGCCATCCGCAACCACTGTGGTTATTGATGATGATGGGGGATCCAGTGAAGAAGGAGATTACCTACGAAGGAGACGACGAACTTCATCTGCTCAACAGAATGCTCAATCTGAAGATCTGATGACACCAATCGAGGATGACGTCGAAGTGCTCTATGGAGGATGTCAATTCTCGCTTCCGAGCTCCTGTCGCTGCTCCCAATACTATTAGGCTGGATACCGAGCCTCTTCCGTCTTCGGTTGATGATAAACCAATAAACAACACTAATTTTTCCATAGCTGCTTCTTAAAGCACAACGCCATCAACTTCATCTCCTTATTCGCCAGCCATGCCTTCACCACCAACAATTGCTTCATCATCCCCATCGGCTGTAGACAACCGATAGGAGGAAGACCCCCCTCCCTCGTCCCCAGATCATAGGAACTTGGGGTATAACTATTCTCCCCCTCTGTAGATCCTCAGAAGAGAGGAGCGTCTCCCTCTCAATATCTACCGAATGCCATCAGTTGTCCCAACCGATGGAACTTGCCAATTACCTGAAGCCACTGGATTCAAAGAAAGATAAGGATAAAATGCACTCTCTTTTGGGGGAGTGTATGATAAACAATGCCATGCACAATGCAACAACGATATGATATTTGTTCCTTTTATTGCTTCCTCTTGTCTTGTTATGACAAGATTTCTGATTTTAGTTTTTGCATTGCAGGCTAACTTCCTTGATTACGAGGGTCTTCAAAGTTTGATCATCGATAAAGAAAATTTCAAGTCCGAGCAGGATCAGCTATTGGTCGAGCGGGATCAACTTACTGCTCGCCTCCCGGCACTAGAAGCACAAGCTGCCAAAGCTGTTGAGTTTGAGAATCCGTTGCAGTAGAGTGAACACGAGGTTATAACCCTCAGCAAATAGGACACCCTGTTAAAGGTGCAATTTCAAGAGGCCAAGGCAAAATGGTCTGAGGTCCAAAATGCTATTCTTGCTGCTGCCGAGCGCGAGGCTATCTCTACTGAGAGATTGAATAATTTGGAGGTAGCCTTCAACTCCAAATCTAATGAAGCTGATTCTGCTAAGGAGAAGCGTGCCCAGATGGAAGATAAATATAAGAGGGTCATGGAGCATAATAAAGTTTATAACTCCGCTATCCATGACCTTGATCTTAGCCTTTAGGCCCAAGATCCGAGCAGAATAGCCTTTCGACCGAGGTTGATCAGATTAAGTCAGAGCTTCAGTACTGAGCAGATTCCCTCATTGTTGAAAATATATATTCTATGCATAGCACAAGGAGAAAACCTTAGAAGCGGCCAAAACAAGCGTCATTGATTTTAATGCCGAAATTTCCATGGCTCATGAGCTTAAGTCAACTGCCCCAAGGGACCTCCCAGTTCAACCTGTTGCAACTGACTCTTTTGGTTCCAGTTCTGAGTTCTCGGAAACTGAGGAAAAACGTGAAGGGGATGACGATGAAGGCCAAGGTCCTGAGCCGGCGGCAGATTCGCCTTCTTCTCCTGGGGGCGTAGACGCTTCTCTTCCCCCATGTTATGGGGGCACATTAGTTTAGTTGTTTGATTTCTTTGCCCTTTGTTTTTCGTGTCATATTTTGTACTTATGTTTCTTGGCACGTTTGTTATTTAAAAGTTCTTTATTTTGTTTAAGCATTGTGCAAATTTTTCTTTTTGCATCGAGTTATGCAACGCTCGGAGTGGTTTTTCCCCGAAAATATTTAGGTTCCGGGCATAAATTCTTCTGGAACCAACCCTTTACTGTGAGAGTTTCATAAGAGAGGGCCTTCTTACATTTACAGTGCTCTTGAAGAGAACGTCTCCTGTTCATTCTGACACTAGAATTTGAAGTACTTGATTAAATTTCAAATAATAAAATTTATTCACCGTTTGGAAAAGAAACAAGATAAATATAAAAGGACATTACTTCATTGCTTCCATTTTCAAAAGTACATAAGCATTCGTTGTGCTGAAAAGAAAATTCCCTTTACTTGTGGCTAACATGTACAACTTATTTCTATGGGGCTGGTCGTGCAGTCCCCGGTCTCGATGGTACATATTTGTTCTCGGATTTTGTAGTCTCGGTTTATGTGGCAGTCAGGATGTCGTATACTCATATCATTCCCCCCATTGTTCGAATGAGAAGAATACGAATTGGAACACTAGAAGTCTTGCTCCTTTGAAGATACCACTAGTGAATGGTTGGATAATATTTGGTCCGATAGTAAGCTTCATTTCCCGTTAGGAAATTTGTTATAGAGCCAAAGATTATCTAACCACCCCAAGTGGCTCGCACTCGTGAATGGTCGGGTAAACTTTGGTTCGATAACAAACATTATTTAGGAACTTTGCTACCGAGCAACAGATTATCTAACTGTCCCATGGTGGTTCACTGTTTTCATGCCTTGTCGTTTAAAGGTCTTATTTGTGCTGATGATACTTCCTTCGTAGTATGATTTCCGTTACTACATCGTTAAAAACCTTGCCAAAAACCATATTTGGACAGACACTGGACGAAGGGAAAAAGAGTGCAGCATACTTTCAGTATAGTCGATGTTCATAAGTTATAGTACCTTTTGAGGTGTGCCACATTCATATTGCTCATCAATTTTACTCCGTCTTGATTTTCCATTTCATATAATCCTTTTTCGATGACAGCTGAAACCCGGTAGGGGCCTTCCTACGTCGGACCCCGCTTTCTTCCGTTGAGCTCTCGGGTATTTTGAGTCACTTTACTTAAAATAAAATCCCCCACTTTGAAATTATGGAGATTGGCTCGTCGATTATAATATCTTTCCATGCTTTGTTTCTAGGCGGCCATCCATATATACGCCAAGTCTTTGCGTTCGTCGAGAAACTCCTACCTGACCTATAATTCTTTGTTATTTTCTTCTTTGACCGCCTGGAAGTATCTCATGGTAGGTTCTCTTACTTCCACAAGGATCTCGGCTTCTACTCCGTATACAGGAGAGAAAGGCGTCTCTCCTGTGCTTGATTTGGCCATTGTTTAGTATGCCCATAGTACTCCCGGTAACTCTTCGGGACATTTGCTTTTGGCTACTTCCAATCTATTTTTTAGATTTTGAATAGTCACTTTGTTTTTAAATTCTGCTTGGCCGTTTGCGCTCGGATGGTATGGAGATGATGTGAATCCTTTGATTTCAAGTGTCACGACCCCTTATCTTAACAGGTCGTGATGGCGCATATCATGGAACTAGGCTACCCATCACATAACTACCCATCCGTTCTATTATAATGTTTCAATAATCACTAACAACCAACAACAAAGCATAAAATAATTTCTTTAAGTCTTTACGCTCCCATAATAATCTAACAGTCTAAACAACTCTCCCAAGACTGGAGTCAATGATCATGAGCATCTAAGAAAATAAACTAACTCTGCTAATATCATAATAAGTATCTATGAATCAAATTCTAATACTATATGAGGAAGGGAAATGAAGAAGCTGCGGACGCTGAACAGCTACCTCGAAATCCCGTAAGTTGCTGAATACGAATGAAGACAGCTACTGTTCCGAACCAGTACCTGGATCTGCACACAGGGGTGCAGGGAGTAATGATGAGTACGCCAACTCAGTAGTAATGAAAATAAATCACAATTTGAAGTATATGAACACACATCACAAAACACCAATCCACAAAACAGTAAAACATGAGGTCTCAATAAAGTATACATAAGTTCGAAAACCAGCTACCATAAAATCCTTTTGAAACAAGTATATTTTCAATATATCTCAGTAAAACTCTCAGTAGTATCAGTTTGAAAAATGAAGTGAATCATAGTCAAAAATCAGTAAAATATTTTCATAAATCTGCCCCTCGGGCCATAATCATTTCTCGTAACAATTTCCCACAACACCTCACCATCACTGAGTATCAGCACAGCGGGCAACCTCACAGTCACTGAGTATCAGCCCAGCAGGCAACCTCACAGTCACTCAGTATCAGCCTCGCGGGCATCACTCGCACTCAGTTGGTACCTGCACTCACTGGGGGTGTGTACAGACCTAAAGGGTCTCCTACAGCCCAAACGCTATAATAAGCCACATCATGGCATAAATCACTCACAATATTGGCCCTCGGCTAGCCACATCATGGCATAAATCACTCACAATATTGGCCCTTGGCCTCTCTCGTATCATAACATCCTCACAGTATTGGCCCGCGACCTCACTCAGTCAGACACTCTCAACTTGCCACTCGGGCCATCATTATACCGGGTTCTCGACCCAAAATAGTGTTTCATTTTCAAGAAATAATATCAAATACTCTGAGTGTCAAAACAATTATCAAGAAAAGACTAAGTGGAAATCATAACTTATCAAGTGAGGAAAATAGTAAAAACAGCCCCCAAGGGGTAAACAGATCGACACTAGGCCCCGAACATGGCTTGCACCCCAAATTATATCAAAATATATCAATACTGTTAAGCATAGGCTTTAAAAATCGGTTTTGCAACTCAATAGTTGCCTAAAAAGGAATATATTTCAAAATTTCCAATCTTTGCATTACAAAATACGTGAAAGGATCCCAGGTCCGGGGTTTCATACCCTCAAGTCGGGGTTTAAAGACATTACATACCTCAAACTATCCCCAAAAGCTACTCTGCAACCCGCTTGCCTCTCGAATCAACTTCTGAGCGCTCCAAATCTACCAAGTTCAGATTTTTATCATCAAGTTATGCTTAAGGAATGAATTCAAATTGAAAAGTACCAAATTTAGCTCAAAACCCGACCCCCGAGCCCGCATCTTGGAACTCGACAAATTTTATACCAAAATGTTCTTCATCATCTCACGAGTCCGTACATATAAAGAACGCTAAAATCGGAGTTCGTTTGACCCCTCAAATCGACCCCTAAATGTCTCAAAATCTCAAGCCCTAATCCCATCTTTTTCTACTGATTTTCATGAATTAAACACTGATATTATGTTCCTTAACCACATATCGAGTATTAGGGTCCAAAATCCTTACCTCAATGAAGAACAATTATTTCCCTCTTCAAAATTTCTTTTAAAGGCTCTATTCCCGTTCAAAAATGGTGGAAAAGTGGGCAATGGTCGCAGAGGGTTTCAATATATATTGTCCAGTTATTACTTCACTGCGATTGCGGGAGTTCCGACGCGATCGCGAAGAGCAAATTCCACAGACCCTCAAAAGACCCTACGTGATCGCAGACCTTCACACGCAATCACGATTCAACAGGACCTCAACCCACGCGATTGCAAACTTACCCATGCGATCGCGAAGAATAAATGAACTTACTCCCCACGCGCCTATAACTCTACGCGATCGCATGAAGATCCACGCGACCGCACTGCTCTAGCCTGCCAAGCTATGCGATCGCAGACACACTTACGCGATCACATAGAACAAATTCACTTGCCTCGACTTTTACTCTACGCGATCGCAGCTATTGCCATGCGACCGCGATGAACATATCACTGTTGTATTAACACTAGAAACAACAGACTTTCTAAGGTAAAAAATGCCCGTTAACAATCCGAAATCCATCCCGAGCCCCTCGGGACCCTAACCAAATTTACCAACACATCATAAATGATCATTCAAACTTAGTTGAACTCTCGGAACACCATAAATAATATCTAAACACCAAAATCACATCGGATTCAAGCCTAAGAACTTTGAAATTTCTAAAATCCACCAACGATGCCGAAACTATCCAAAACAACTCCGATTGACTTGAAATTTTGCACACATTCCAAAATGACATTACGAATCTGTTCCAACTGTCGAAATTCCATTCCGACCCCGATAGCCTAATTTCCACTGCCGATAGGAAAGCACCAAAAACTAACTTTCGCCAATTCAAGCCTAATTCTACACCGGTCCTCACAAAATATTCCGAACACACTCTTAAGTCCCAAATCACCTAAAGAAGCTATTTGAGCCATAAAATCCGCATTCTGAGGTCATTTACCAATAAGTGAACTCTCAGTTAAAATTTTCAATTCTAAGGCTATTTTTAAAGACCAAGTGACTAAATTATCATTATAATTATTCCGATTCCGAGCCTAACTCTAACACATCAAGAACAGTTTAACCAAGCTGTGATGAGGAAATAACAGTAATGATAATCCAAGTTCTACGCAACGACCGACTGGGTCGTTACATTCTCCCCCTCTTAAACAAACGTTCATCCTCGAACGGGTCTAGAAACATAATTGGAGTCTCAAACAAGTGAGGATATTTTCTCTGCATCTATCGTTCGGTCTCCCAAGTAGCCTCCTCCACTTGCTGACCTGTCCACTGTACTTTCACTGAAGCTATATTCTTAGACCTCGACTTTCTGACCTGACGATCCAAAATTGCTACTGGCTTTACCTCATATGACATATCACCCTCGAGCTGAACTGTGCTGAAGTCTAACACATGAGACAGTTCACCAACATACTTCCTGAGCATCGACACATGAAACACCGGATGAACACTCAATAGGCTCGGTGGCAAGGCAAGTCGATAAGCCACCTCTCCAACCTTCTGAAGTACCTCAAAAGGACCAATAAACTGTGGGCTCATCTTTCCTGTCTTTCTAAACCTCATAATACCCTTCATGGGTGATACTTTCAGCAGTACCTTATCACCTTCCATAAAAGACACATCCCGGACCTTCCGGTTCGCAAACTCTTCTGCCTGGACTACGCCATCCGAAGTCGTTCCTGAATCAACTTCACTTTCTCCAACGCATCCTGAATCAAATCTGTGCCCAATAACATAGCCTCACCAGGCTCGAACCAACCAACCAGAGATCTACACCTCTACCATATAAAGCCTTATACGAGGCCATATGAATACTGGACTGGTAGCTATTATTATATGCACACTCCGCTAGTGGTAGCTGTTCTGCATCATCTCACGAGTCCTTACATATAAAGAATGCTAAAATTAGAGTTCGTTTGACCCCTCAAATCGACCCTTAAAGGTCTCAAAATCTCAAGCCCTAATCCCATCTTTTTCTACAGATTTTCATGAATTAAAAACTGATATTATGTCACCCTGATCGATATTGTGTGTCCTCACCATCTGTGAGAGAATGAAACAACATGAGTTTAGATTTCCCTAATCAATAGATTGGCATGAAAGAGTTCAAGAAAATAGAGATGTTTCCTAAGAGTTTTGCAGCCTCTCGAAGATAAGTACAGACGTCTCCGTACCGATCCGCAAGACTCTACTGAACCTTCTCATGACCGTTGAGTCCTATGCAACCTAGAGCTCTAATACCAACTTGTCACGACCCCAAATCCTAACAGGTCGTGATGGCGCCTATCGTGGAACTAGGATAACCATCACATAACTACCCATTCGTTCTATTATAATGTTTCAATAATCACTAACAAGAGACAACAAAGCATAAAATAATTTCTTTAAGTCTTTACGCCCCCATAATAATCTAGCAGTTTAAACAACTCTCCCAAGACTGGAGTCAATGATCACGAGCATCTAAGAAAATAAACTAACTCTGCTAGTGTCATAATAAGTATCTATGAATCAAATGCTAATACTATATGAGGAAGGGAAATGAAGAAGCTGCGGACGCTGAACAACTACCTCGAAATCCCGTAAGTTGCTGAATACGAATCAAGACAGCTACTGCTCTGAACCAGTACCTGGATCTGCACACAAGGGTGCATTGAGTAATGTTGAGTATGCCAACTCAGTAGTAATGAAAATAAATCACAGTCTGAAGTATATGAACAAACATCACAAAATACCAATCCACAAAACAGTAAAACATCAAGTCTCAATACAGTATACATAAGTTTGAAAACTAGCTTCCATAAAATCCTTTTGAAACAAGTATATTTTCAATATATCTTAGTAAAACTCTCAGTAATATCAGTTTGAAAAATGAGGTGAATCATAGTCAAAACGCAGTAAAATATTTTCATAAATCTGCCCCTCGGGCCATAATCATTTCTCATAACAATTTCCCTCAGCACCTCACCATCACTTAGTATCAGCCCAGCGGGCAACCTCACAGTCACTCAGTATCAGCCTCGCGGCATCAGTCACATTCAGTAGGTACCAGCGCTCACTGGGGGTGTGTACAGACTCCAGAGGGGCTCCTACAGCCCAAACGCTATAACAAGCCACATCATGGCATAAATCACTCACAATATTGGCCCTCGGCCAGCCACATCATGGCATAAATCACTCACAATATTGGGATTCAGCCTCTCTCGTATCATAACATCCACATAATATTGGCACGCCGCCTCATTCAGTCAGACACTCTCAACATGCCACTCTAGCCATCATTATACCGGGTTCTCGACCCAAAACAATGTTTCATTTTCAAGAAATAATATCAAATTCTTTGAGTGTCAAAACAATTATCAAGAAAAGACTAAGTGGAAATCATAACTTATCAAGTGAGGAAAATAGTAACAATAACCCCCAATGGGTAAATAGATCGGCACTAGACCCTAAACATGGCTTGCAGCCCAAATTTACTGTTAAGCATAGGCTTTAAAAATCGGGTTCGCAACACAATAGTTGCCTAAAATGGAATATATTTCAAAATTTCCAATCTTTGCATTCCAAAATCCGTGAAAGGATGTCATGTCCGGGGTTTCATACCCTCCGGACGGGATTTAACGACATTACTTACCTCAAACTAGCTAGAAAAGCTACTCTGCAACCCGCTTGCCTCTCGAATCAACTTCCGAGCGCCCCAAATCTACCAAGTTCATATTCTTATCATCAAATAATGCTTAAGGAATGAATTCCAATTGAAAAGTACCAAATTTAGCTCAAAACCCGAAATTAGCCAAAATCCGACCCCTGGGCCCGTGTCTTGGAACTCGACAAATTTTATACGAAAATTTTCTTAATCATCTCACGAGTCCGTACATATAAAGAACGCTAAAATCGGAGTTCGTTTGACCCCTCAAATCGACCCCTAAAGGTCTCAAAATCTCAAGCCCTAATCCCATCTTTTTCTACTGATTTTCATGAATTAAACACTGATATTATGTTCCTTAACCACATATCCAGTATTAGGGTCCAAAATCCTTACCTCAATGAAGAACAATGATTTCCCTCTTCAAAATTGCTTTTAAAAGCTCCATTTCCGTTCAAAAATGGTTGAAATGTGGGCAAAAGGTCGCAGAGGGTTTCAATATATACTGTCCAGTTATTACTTCACTGCAATTGCGGGAGTTCCCACACGATCGCGAAGAGCAAATTCCACAGACCCTCAAAAGACCCTACGCGATCGCAGACCTTCACATGCAATCGCGATTCAACAGGACCTCAACCCACGCGATCTCGAAGAATAAATGAACTCATTCCCCACGCGCCTATAACTCTACGCGATCGCATGAAGATCCACGCGATCGCACTGCTATAGCCTGCCAAGCTATGCGATCGCAGACACACTTACGCGACCGCATAGAACAACTTCACTTGCCTCGACTTTTACTCTACGCGATCGCAGCTATTGCCATGCGACCGCGATGAACAAATCACTGCTGTGTTAACACCAGAAACAACAGACTTTCTAAGGCCAAAAAAGCCCGTTAACCATCCAAATCCATCCCAAGCCCCTTGGAATCCCAACAAAATTTACCAGAACATCATAAATGATCATTCAAACTTAGTTGCACTCTCGAAACACCAAAAATGACATCTAAACACAAAAATCACGTCGGATTCAAGCCTAAGAACTTTGAAATTTCTAAAATCCACCAACGATGCCAAAACTATCCAAAACAACTCGGATTGACCTGAAATATTGCAGACATATCCAAAATGACATTACGAACATGTTCCAACTGTCGGAATTCCATTCCGACCCCGATAGCCTATTCTCCACTGCCAACCGGAAAACACCAAAAAATAACTTTCGCCAATTCAAGCCTAATTCTACACCGGTCCTCACAAAATATTCCGAACACACTCCTAAGTCCCATATCACCTAACAAAGCTATCCGAGCAATAAAATCCGAATTTCGAGGCCGTTTACCAATAAGTCAACTATCAGTTGGCTTTTCAAACTCTAAGGCTATTTTTAAAGACTAAGTGACTAAATTCTCATTATAATTATTCTTATTCCGAGCCTACCAACTCTAACAAATCAAGAATAGTTTAATCAAGCTATGACGAGACAATAACAATAATTATAATGCAAGTTCTACGTAACGACCGACCGGGTCGTTACATCAAGTCTTCAAAGAATTTTTTGACCTTTGCGCTTTTATTGTGTCCCGTTTTCGCGGCCTTTTTCCTGTGGTATCCCGAATCTCCAAATTATGTTTTTCCACAGGAAATCATAAACTTCGCGCTCACTGTTTTTATGGTAGGGAAGTTTACCTTTGGGTTTTCGAGAAGTTTGCCATGCTCAAGATAGTTGATGATCTCATTTCTCTAGTCTCAGACCAAATTAGTCACGTTTACTTCATAATAATTGTCACATATAATACCGAATGCATAAGCTACACGACCGTACTAGAGTCTTGTCACGACCCAAAATCCCTCCAAAGGAGTCCTGATGGCACCTAGTCTCTAAACTAGGTAAGCCGAACATTTACAGAAATAAAATTGATATTCACAAACTTCAAATTTGATAACTCTGAACAATTACAATTCCCAAAATCGGTAGTACAAGTCATAAACCTTTCTAGGATTAGTTATACATAATAAATATATCACTATTCCAGAACAAATGGAACATATGGAATTAAAAAGAATTGAAGGTGACTCCGAGGCATGCGAACGCAATAACAGGTTTACCTTGAGTCTCCACCGTGATGATCCGTGCAGCTACTATCGATCAACTACCTCAATCTATACAAAAATATACAGAAGTGTAGTATGACGACACCACACTGGTGCCTAGTAAGTATCAAGACCAACATTGGTGGAGAGTGATGAGGAACTTTAGAGACACCTACTAGTCAAATAAGTTGAACATGATATGATAATAAACTATTAAGATAAAGATAACTAGGTAATGTCAATAGCAGAGAGAGATCAAACTACAAACAATAGAGATAATAAAGGGAACCCGGATGGTAACAAAAGATAACCAAGTAAATTAACACCAACATAACTGGGACTCAGACAAGTAAAGATGTGCTCAAATAAAGAAGGCGATGTAACTCAGTCAATCACATCATATCTAATACACAATCCCGACCATCTCAATCCTCGGTGTCTCTTATCATAATCTCAATTTTTAAACTTCTAGCACACATGGCACCTTGTGCCCACATATTTCCATCTCACTTTGCACAACAAAATCCACGTTCTACCCAGTACTTAATGTCCGTAACTAATGCAATGAAGATATTCAAGAAGTGTAATTTATATAACCTAAAATAAATTACAGTTTCTAAACCAATTAGGAAATCAACGAGAAAAGTTGAAGTTAATTTTAGAAATCATTTAAATGAAGAAAATGCGCTTTTTAAATAAAATACTACATCGAATAAACTGTTACCTTTAATATAGGATTTATTAAATTAAAACATAATAGAAATTCATTTTTAAGTAAAACAAAACCTCAAATAGGTTGAGAAGATTATGTTGAGAAAGTAGTTGAGTAAAATATGACCACTAGTAGAAATAGTAAGTATAGAGATCATCGACGGGTTCTAACTTAAAGTCGCACAAGGTAACATGGTGTTAGTTCTTTCATTTTTAAAAATACTATCTTATAAACGACTCAGCAGGGCAGGAGGTAATGACTCAACATAATAAATTCACTTTGAAAATTGGTAATTAGCTGAAATAACTACATAACTCAAGGTTCGTGTCAGTATCCAGCTATAACCAATCCTTACATGAAATGTAAAACTACCGAATGACTTACACAGTCAGAGAGGAATACATAAACACATATATTAATTCGGCTCGCATCCCGATCCCACCAATCCTCCCTAATTCCTCCTTAACAATTACATTAACAGTAAATGATATTTAATATGTTACGCGCGCAACCCGATCCCACCAATCCTCCCTTATTGCTCCTCAATATATCACCCTTATTCCTCTTGTTGCGGCATGCAACTCGATCCCACCTGTCCACCCTTATTACTCATATTGCAGGGTGCAACCCGATTCTACCAAACAATAGTAAACCAACGACAACAACAAATCCACAACTCAAATACCATAATTTCTACTATCAAGAGTATGAGTACACGGCAACAAGAGAATCACGTAAAATCAAGGAATACAACAACCTTCACAAGGACAACGAGACAGGTAACACACGTGATAACTTAGCCGGCAACCACAACAATTGAACATGTAGCATATTTGCACAGAGTCATAGAGGAAATCACAATTAAGAAGTATAAAAAAAAATAAGGAAGGCAATCACTTCAATTAAGGCAAATAAGCGCCAAATAACAAGTAAGAGTTAGAGAAAAGCTAACAACATGTATAGAGCATGTAGAGGTAAAACTAGCAAATAAGTAACCCAATTATATCAGAAAACTTCCCGCTTAATGAACATAAGGACCTAAGAACCCTAAAGGCAAATTTTCCACAAATAAGAGTGGGCACGCACTCGTCACCTCGCATGCACGGGATACAATTAACATAGAGAACTCAAATCTTAAGGGGAAGTCCCCCACACAAAGTTAGGCAAGACACTTACCTCAATCTGGCCAATTCAATTCTCAATTTAGCTTTTCCTTTACCAATTCATCAACGCTTGACTCAATGTAGTCAAAAATGACTTAAATGCATCAAACAATGCAAGAGAAAATAATTGTAATTAACAAAGCTATGATTCTTATACAATTTGCAAAAAGTCAACAATAGTCAACTCCCCGGGCTCGCATCTCGAAACCCGACAAAATTTACAAAGACCGAATTCCCATTCCGATACGATTTTACCCATACAAATGTTATCAAGGTCCGATACCATTTGGTCCTTTGAATCATCATTTTAAATTTTTGAAAGACTTTACAATTTTCCCCAAATTTTCCTTTAGATTCTCATAAATTTTATGTTAAATCTAAGATATAATCACAAAATATAGTTGGAAATTAATTAGAGACACTAACCCAATGATTTCGTATGAAATTCTTTTCTCAAAATCGCCTCACCTCGAAGTTGGGGTTCAAAATATGAAAAATGAAACAAAAACTCACAATTCTCAGCACTTAATATGCTACAGATGTCGCATTTGCGACACTGGATTCGCAATTGCCAAATCGCAAAAGAGAGGAATCCTTTGCAAAAGCAATATTTGAGGAATTCTGCAAGGATCACAATTGCGACAAAAATTACTGCAAATGAGAAGATGAGGCCATCGCAAAAGTGGCCCAAATGTTCGCAAAAACAAACTACCCCTGCCCTATCGCATTTGCAAGACTGGCTCCGCAAATATGAAGCCTGCCAGTCCCAGCCCATTTCACAAATGCGATAACATATTTGCAAAAGTGGCAATCGCAAATGAGATCCATAACTCTCAAATGCGAGATCAGACACCAGAAAATTTGAACTTTCTTCCAAACACTCCAAAAACTCGTTCAAAACTCACCCGAGCTCTCGGGGAATTAAACCAAACACTCTCACAAGTCTGAAAACATAACACGAACTCGCTCGCACGATCGAAGCACCAAAATAACCTCTAGAACCACGAATCGAATGCCAAAACACATGAAAATAATTCGGAACTTCAAGAACTTCTAGAATTGCAACAACTCGTCTGAACCACATCGAATCAACTCCAAATGACACCAAATTTTGCAGGAAAGTCGCAATTGACGAAACGACCTTTTCCGAATTCCAAAACCACAATCCGAACCCGATAGCCTTAAAGTCAACCCGTGGTCAAACTTAGGAAGATTCAAAACCTTTAAATTACCAACTTCCGCCAAATGATGTTGAAACCTTTTTTAAAATCTCCAAATGAAATTCTGGGCATACGCCGAAGTCTAAAATCACTACCCGGACCTACCAGAACCGTCAAAACTCCGATCCGAGGTCAAATACTGAAAATTCAAACCTTGGGTCAATTTCTTCAACTTCAGACTTCTGAAATGAGAGTCACTCCAAAAATCCTTCCGACCCTCTTAAAAACCCGAACCGACAATGCACGCAAGTCATAATACACTGAGTGAAACTACTCGTGACCTCATGCTGCCAAACTGAATGCGATTTCTCAAAACAACTAGTCGGGTCGTTACAAGTTTGATCCCTTCATTTTTGTGGATGAGCCCAGATTTTCCATTGCGTATGGTTCTGTGTCTTCTTCTCTCGAGATGTGGGTGATTCACCATTCCCTGAACCGTGCGAGCAGAGTCTGGACTTTCACTACATATTGTTGCATGTGTTCCTCTTGGGTGTCGAAGCTCTCGTGTACCTGGTTTACCACCAGTTGGGAATCACATTTGATTTCTATTACCTCAGAGTCAAGTCCTGAGACCAGATCAATTCATTAAACCAAACTCTCACACTCGGCATCATTATTAGTCAAAGGAACAATTCTTATGGCATTCGTTAGGGTTTCTCCCGAGGGCGTGATCAATAGTAGCCCGAGCCCGGACCCTTTCACGTTGGAAGATCCGTTTGTGGTTAAGGTCCATACTCGTGATGTCATTTTCTACACCATTATTGCTTCCTTTGTGGCCAAAGGTAGCAGTCCAGGACTGGAATCGTCCACAAAGTCGTCTATAACTTGTGACTTGATCGCAGTCCTGGGGTTATACTATATGTCAAATTCACTCATTTCGAATACCCATTTTGGCCAGTCAACTTGAAAGTTCATGTTTGTGAAGGATATTTGGCAGGGGAAAGCTTGTCACCACGGCTATTGGGTGGCATAGAAAATGGGGCCTAAGCTTTCGAGCGGCAACTACGAGAGCTAAGGCTAATTTTTTGAGGTGCGGGTAGCGATTTTCTTCTCCCATTAAAATTTTACTAACATAATAGATATAAAATTGTGTAACTTTGTCTTCACGGACTAAAACAACAATTACCACTACCTCCGAGACCGCTAAGCAAATTAGCGACTGTTTGCCTTTCTCCGGTTTCGATAGTAACAGAGGGCTTGATAAATACCTTTGAAAATATTTACAAGCCTGCTAGTGTTCCGGAGTCCATTCAAAGTCGTCTTATTTTTCAAAAGTTAGAAGAAGTGATGACATTTTTCTGAAGACTAGGAAATGAACCTGCTTGAAGTAGCCAGTTTTCTTGTTAACCTCTGAACCTCTTTCACATTTGTTAGCTGGTCGGCAATGTCCTCGTTGGCTTTAATTTTATCAGGATTGATTTTGATCTCACTTTACAACACCAGCAACCCCAAGAACATACCGGAGCTGACCCCGAATTCACATATTTCATGGTTAAGCTTCATATTGTGCTTCCTTAGGATGCCAAATGTTTCTTGGAAGTGTTTAAAATGATCACATGCGTTCAAAGACAACCAACATATCATTTATGTAAACTTCCATTATTTTCCCTATTTGTTTTTCAAACATTCTATTCACAAGCCTCTAATAAGTGGCTCCGGTGTTCTTAATCCCGAAGGCATCTGTTAACCCGTAAAATGATACAATTGAATTTGTTCGTGGTTTATAGACAAGAGAATCGATTTGATCCCAAAATAATAAATAAATTAAACAAAAATACAAGACTTAGCGTTGAAATCGAGATAAGACATCAGATCTTCCGAAGGTAATAATAAGAATATCAGTAGACGGCAAATAAAGTGTTATTAAGTTTTAGAATAATATGTAGCATAAGTTTGTTAGAAAATTCATGCCTTTACAAGGGCTGTTGAAGTCACTATTTATAGTTACCTCTAGGGAACAAGATATTAAGATCAAGTCTCTCTTAAATGAAAGTTATGGTGGACATTGAAGAATATGCAACAACAGGTTATGAATACCAAAGTTTTCTATAACGGGCTATGTATTTAATACTACAGAATATTCTTTATTGAATGATATCGGGTGGATAACATTTGTTTGTCTTCATTAGCAATATTCCCTTTGGGGGCTTCCCGGGTTCCTACCGAAGTTGCTGCCCCCGGTCTTGATTTCTACTTGTCTCACTTTCTATCTATCCTTGGCTCCACGTGTTGCTTTATTATTCAAGTAATTAATACGAACCGATTTCACCCTATACAGATAGCCCCCCTGCATTCGGGTGGCACATCTTTGTGTCATCAGGAAGTTGGTGAAGATACCTTTCTTGGCGGGAATTTTTCTGATCCCCTCTGAAACATTTTTGACACTTGATTAGATGCACGTATCTCCTCATTTAATGCCCCGAACAAGCGTCACTTCACGATTTATTAATACTTTCACTGGTTCTCGAGGTAATCATGACCACAATATTAGCCACCTATTCCTTTACTTATACGCCTCATTCTTCTTCATTTACACCTCACAGATTTTCAAAACTCTTTGAACTTCTTTGCATTCAACTCTTTCTTGATTTCATTTCTCCTTAACCTTCTTCTTAGAAGAAATCCTACTTTCTTCTGCTAGCCTTGGCCTCATATGCGTGGATTTGGTTACGTCTTTTTCTTCTAGTACCTGGAAATATCTTGGTACTGATATGATTCCGATGACTCCTCCCCTTTGCCGACTTCGTCTGTCTTGGGAGCAGGCTTTAATACCTGTAATTGCTATATTGTTCCTTCCCTTTAGTATTGGACATCGAGATTTCATTCATCTCCCTTTTCGCGGGTTGATCTCCTCTTATTTGTTTAATACTCTCTAGAGTTGGGAATTTCAGAGTTTGATGGTATGTTGATGGCACGGTATTTATCTCTTGTATCCATGGAATTCCAAGAATAATGTAATAACGCATGTCACCGTCTACTACTTCAAACAAGGTCGTCTTCATTACCCCTTCCACATTTGTGGGCAGCAGGATCTCTCCTCGGGTTTTCACACTTACTAAGTTGATCCTGGTGAGCAGCTGTGTGGCTAGAATGATGCTTACGGTTAGCTTGGCTTACTCTAGCACCCTCCATTGGATAATATTGGCTGAACTTCCTAGGTACACCAAACACGTTAAATTTTAAAATCTAAAAGATTAAGAGAAATTACCAGCTCATCGTTGTCCGATAGGAGGAGTCCATCTGTCCTCCTCCGTGAAGGTGATATCGTCCTTGATGACTTACTGTAGTATTGCTATGGGTCACCGATACCTTTGTCTTTTTCGCTACCAAAAAGGTTACACCATTAATTTCGTCCCCCCCCCCCCCGAAAAACATGTTGATCGTTTGATGAAGAGGATATTCTCCTTATTTTGAGGGTTTTGTGTTATCTCGGTTGCAGCCGTAGTTATTCTTAGCCCGGTCACTTAAGAATTCTTTGAGATACCTGTTTTCAACAATGTCGCCACCTCCTTGCGCTGATGTCAGCACTCCTCGGTGCGGTGGCCATTTGCCCCATGATACTCACACCATAGATTAGGATACCTCTGACTGGGATCGAATCTTATCGACCTCGGGAACCGTGCTTCCGTAATGGTACTCATTACTGATACCAGTTCCACAACGCTGACATTAAAGTAAAACTCAGACAAGTTGGGGTATGTCGAATCCGGGAGCCCGTTACCTTTTTGTATTGCAACGATATGTTATTTCGGCCATGATAAGCTCTCTTATCGATAGCTAATTTATCCGCCAACCAGAAAATTCTCCCGCGTCCTTCGGCACTTTTGTAGGGAAAAAATCGACCTCTAGAAGACCGTCGATCTACATCGAAATCATCCTTCAACATTCCTTATTCTTCTCTCGATCCCGACCTTTGGTTGATGCTGGGAAGCCGAGATGGTCATCCTCTATTTTTATCTTGAATCAGTAGCAGTTGTGGACATTTGCCCATGTTGTCAACTGGAACTCGAACGGACTTTCTTCAAATTTCTTGGAAGTGTGAGAACTCCTCGGCTTCAGCCCTTTAGTAAATACCTCAGCTTCCCATTAGTCTGGTATGGCCGGTAGAAACATCCTTTCCTTCTGAAATATGGTCGTGAACTCTCGCAATCATTCAGACTCTCCTTGCACAATTTTGAATATGTCCGCCTTTCGGGCCTGTACTTTCCTGGCCCCGACATGGGCATTGATAAAAGGATATGTGAGCATCTCGAAGGAATCTATGAGTGATCGGGTAGAAGTGAATACCATGTCAGGGCCTTCTTTGCGAGGGTCTCCCCGAACTTCTTCAGCAAGACTGACTCAATCTTGTGCGGAGCTAAGTTGTTTCCTTTCACCGCCGCTGTGTATGTGGTAATTTGCTCCTGAGAATCTAAATTCCCATCATATTCTGGCACGTTTGGCATTTTGAACCGCTTCATGATTAAATCTGGTGCCTCGCTTGGTATGAATGACGACTGAGTGTACTTCTTTGAGTCCGGCTCTTTCAACACTGGCAATGTGCTCGAGAATTGATCCATTCAAATTTTAAGGATGGTTCCCGTATTGTTACTAAGCTGTAATTCCCTCCAGCCCCGTTGAAGCCGCCCTCACCCCTCGGGAGTTGTTATTAAACCTTTATGTTGTTATATTTGTGGGAGATCCGAGAGGAACCAGAGCTCTTCCATTTACATTGTTGGAAACACCCGATGACGCTTGCGTCAAATCTGTGATGACCTTAACTTGTCGTGAGAGATAGCCCATAATAGCCCTTTATTGCTCCCTTAGGATTCTCGTGTTTCCATACCGTGCTCGTCTTTAGCATCATTATGAGTTTCTTTTCAAACATGATGTGTATATTTCCTACCATGGACCCTCATGGCTACGTCTTCCTCGTTGCGGGTATCACTGATCGAACCTTCCTGTCGACGTGTATTTCATGGTGCCTTAACGTTGTGCGTAATTTTGACATCGCTATCAGCCATTTTTTTTACGATTTTTTTCTAAGAAACAAAAATTAAACAAGTTAATAATGAATGGAAGGATCATTTCAATTACGCAATTGTTTAAGCCCCACAGTGCGCGCCAAACTGTTTACCCGTAAAACGATAATTTAATTTGTGCATGGTTTATAGACAAGCGAAACGATTTAATCCCAAAATAACAAATATATTAAGCAAAAAATACAAGATTTAGCATTGAAATCGAGATAAGACAACATATAGCTTAGTTCCGGGAGCAAATCTTCTGTAGGCAATAATAAGAATATCGGTAGAAGAGAAATAAAGTGTTATTAAGATTTAGAATAATATGTAGCATAAGTTTGTCAGAAAATTCGTGTCCTTACAAGGGCTGTTGAAGTCACTATTTATAGTTACCCCTAGGGAACAAGGTCCTAGGATAAAGCCCCTCTTAAATGAAAATTATGGGGGCCATTGTAGAATGTTTAACGACAGGCTATGAGTTCCAAAGTTCTCTATAACGGACTGTTTATTTAATACTACAAAATATTCTTCATTGAATGCTATCGGGTGGCTGTCATTCATTTGTTTTCATAAGCAATATTCCCTTTTTGGGCTTCCCAGTGCCAACCAAAGATGTTGCCCCCGGTCTTGATTTCTAGTTGCCTCATTTTCTGTTTATCCCCGGTCCCACATGTCGTTCTGTTATTTTGATATTTAATACAAACCACATTTACCATATACAATCACATTGTAGCAATATGTCCCATAGTTTGTTATGAACGAAGTTTTTTCCGGATCCTTCAGGTTCATTGTTTATTTGATTGTACCCTGAATACGCATCAAGGAAACTCATCAACTCGTGCCCGACCGTCGCATCAATCATTTGATCAATGTTTGGCAATGGGAACGAGTCTTGTGGGCAGGCCTTATTTAGATCCTTCTAGTCTACGCACATGCAAAATTTATTATTCTTTTACAGAACTACGACAATAGCTAACCATTCTGGATACTTTCCCTCTCAGATTGAAATGATATCAAGCAATCAATTTACCTCTTCTTTGATAAAAACCTCAACAATAAGGCGTTCTTCTCCCTTACCGGAGGGATTTTAGGATCCACGCTTAACTTATGCATGGCCACCTCTGGCAGAATACTTCTCATATCCTCATGCGACCACATAAAACAATCGACGTTAATTTAATAAATTTTCTAAATCCTGAACTAAGCTCGGGGTCTAATCCTGTACCTAAGTGGAACTTATTTTCTAAGAACTTTTTGAACAATACGACTTGTTTGAGTTCTTCTACTGTGGATTTGGGTGTGTCTGTTTCTTCTCGCACCTGGAAATATCTTGGTTCCTGATTGGATTCCGATGACTCCTCCCCCTTGTTGACTTTTTTTTGCTCGGTAGCAGGCGTCGGCTCCTGTAATTGCTATGCCGTTCTTTCCCTTTACTACTGGAAATCAAGATCGAGTTCATATTCCTTGCCGCCGGTTGATCTCCTCTTGTTTGTTTAACACCCTCTGGAGTTGGGTGTCCCAGAAATTGATGGTATGTTGATGGCACAACCTTCATCTCATGTATCCATGGCCTTCCGAGAATAAATAGCCCTTGTCACCGTCTACTACTTCAAACAAGGTCGTCTTCATGACCCCTTCATCGTTTTTGGGCCGCAGGATCTCCCCTCGAGTTGTCACATTTGCTAAGTTGAACCCGGCAAAGAGCTTTGTGGCTAGAATGATGCTTCTGGTTAGATTGGCTTGCTATAGCACTCTCCATTGGATAATATTGGTTGAACTTCCTGGGTCCACCAAAATACATTTAATTTTAAAATCTAAAACATTAAGAGAAATTACCAGGGCATCGTTGTGCGGACGTTGGAGTCCATATGTTTCCTTCTCCCAAAGGTGATATCTTCATTGATAACTTTCTAGAGTCTCTAGCTATGGGTCACTGATACCTTTTTATTTTTCGCTGCCGAAAAGGTTACACCATTAATCTCATTCCCCCAGAAATTTTGTTGATCGTTAGACGAGGAGGATCTTCTCCTACTTTTGAGGGTTTCGCATTATCCCGGTTGCGGCCGTACTTATTTTAGCCCGGTCACTTAAGAATTCTATGAGATGGTCGTGTTTCAACAATGTTGCCACCTCCTCGTGTAGATGTAAGCGGTCCCCAATCTGGTGGCCGTTAGTCCCATGATACACACAGTATAGATTTGGATCCCTCTAACTCGGGTTGGATCTCATCGACCTCGATAATCGTGCTTCCTTAATGTTCCTCATTGCCGATACTAGTTCCACTATGCTGACATTGAAGTTATACTGAAACAATCAAGGGTAGCTGGAACCATGGGAGCCCGATACCTCTTTGTCCTACAACGATCTATTTCTGGCCACGATCAACTCTCCTATCGGTAGCGAACCTATCCGCCGATCAAAAACCTCTACCGCTGTAAGGCCCCGGAAAATTTTACTAAGTAATTTAAGATTTTGTGGTGCCAGGTAGGCTAATTATAATATTTTGTGTGCTATCAATATGATGGGCATAAATTGGATATGGTAATAAGTGTATAAGTCATATAATAAGTAATCTGGGGTCCAAGGAGAGATCTAAGTCTAAGTCAAGTTGGAAAACTACATAATAGGCTAAAATTCCAAATGAGTTTGCACAAGTCCACACTTTGGACAAGCATATATAAGTATATACAATTAATTATGTGATGATAATCCTATCAAATGAAATACCTTTGAGTCTAGTTTCTAGCTCTTCAAACCGTTCATCATTTGGAAACTCCTACAAAAAGTTATGATCAAATTACGAAAGGCTGGCATATAGCAATTTTGCGGCCATTATGCGACCATTATGCGATTTCAGAAGTTGTTATGCGACCGCAAAATGGTCGCAAACCTGTCTAGTGCAGCCCATGTCTGGGAACCAATTCCGCGATCCATTCTGCTACCCACATACCTATTATGTGGTCCATTATGCGACCGCAGACCCGATTTCAGAGGCTTCTTTTTCCTATTTTCATAACCCGACCCCATTTTGATAAATAGGCTATGGGGCTTCATCTGGGGCTATTTTCTACTAAATCTAGAGAGAGATGAGAGCATTTTTGAGAGGGAATGAGGAACCTAACATCCTAATCATCCAATCTTGTACAAATTCTCAAGAATCAAGGAAGCTAATCTCTATCTCATTATCCTTCGGGCTAAGTCCTACTTCTAAGATTTCATATAAGAGATTATGAGTTCAAAAATATATCGTGGGGTTATAAATGAGACATGCATGTGACACTAAGTTATAGTATGTCGGATTAATGAACTATTTTGGGTTGTTCTTGTTGAAATTGGTTGAGGGAAGAAGGAATTTCCATTGTAGAACCTTGTAGTCTGTTTCACATGCTAGGTGTTTGATGAAATTCCTATGAGAGTTACACCATGGGGAATCTTTCTAATTATTAATCAAATTTTGCTACCTTCCTACAGATTATTATCGCTAGAAGTGTTGGTGCGTTGTAGTAACTCAAGGAAAACTCTATTGAGGTAGGCTAACTCTCTTCTTCTTAGAATTGAACATCTAGTGTCCGAATATCTGGTGCAAGTTCCGGAATTGATCATACTAGAATTGGTTGCTTTAATGTGTTGTGTTGAAAAGATTTATGCTCCGTAATTGTTCTGAATGTTTACCGTGTAATCATGCTATTTGAGAACGTGCTATGATTTCCAAGATCTTTCCCTTAATATGTGCAATGCCTTATGTGATAGTACTTATCGACATGGATGATGATGATATTTGAACAAATAAAAAGGGAAATACTTGAATTTTAAAATGCGTCCAAGTGCCAAGAACTACTTAATTGCACGACCCAACCTATGGGCCACGACGGGCACCAGGTACCTTACTCAACCGAGTACCAATGTAACATATCTCTCTTATCATACTATCATGGGTAAATGGGAAAAAAAGGTTGTCATGAGATAACAAGAATAAATTATATGTGCATACTAGACACAAGATGACCAAAAATTATATAGAAACTTACATATGTGACATACGGGCCTATAAGGCTGACATGATCATTTGTAAACTCAAAACATAGGCCGACAAGGCCATACAAGTATCCATATACCTTACATCTGTCCACAAGCCTCTAAAACTACATAAATGTCATATAGGTCGGGACAGGGCCACGCCATACCAGTCAATACATATCCCAATCATACTGACCAAATAGGAAACTCCAGAGCAAGTGGAGTGCAGCAACACCTTCCGCTGAGCTGATAGTCTACAAGGAGCACTGTCAACCTGTCTATCGGGACCTGCGGGCATGAAACACAGTGTCCCCAAGCAAAATGGACGTCAGTACGAATAAAGTACTGAGTATGTAAGGTCAAAAAGCATAAATAAGAAAAGTGATGTCCAGAGAAATATAGGAGATACAACTTGTACCATCTGAGTGCCTCTAAGAGATGGTGACATAAAATACTTGATACATATATATACATAAACTATTAAAAACATCTTCCTGTGTGGGCATCATTATCATCATATTGTACCCGGCCTCAAAGAGGACTCGGTAAAAATGTACCTGGCCATGTAGAGCTCGGCAAAACCCAACTGAGCAGTGGTTGCACAATAGATGCCGTACCGGCCGACTATAGCGCGGCTAGGTAGAGTAAAATGGATACTGTATATAATGCAGGTTGGACTCCTGGAATCACGCTCTAAACCTTTTGGAGTGACGTAAGGTAGTTTCACCTTCTATTAACATTATGGATATCATACCATGAATATGAACTTAACTAGGACTCAAGGATTATAGATACTTTCTTAGAATAAATTTTTAAGTAAAGAACAATACTGACCACTTTAGTTGCTAGGAGTAGATTCATTATGAAATAGCGTATCGTTTATGTTCGTTTCACTTTAGATCATGCCAAAAGAATGAAGGAAGATCCTTACCATACCATAACCAAGTGTATTGCTTAATACCTTCCAAGAAACTCTTCAAACAAGTCAACTCAATCTATCATAGCATAAGGAGATTCAAAATCAGTGTTGAGAAAAGGCTAAGTCTGTAACTTAAGCTAGTAGCTCGTTTACGTAAATTCAGGCAGCATCTACCCTGTAACAAGGACCTCCTCCAATAAAATATACCAAAAACACCAAGAAAACAACAATAACAACATGTATGCATTATTTCCCAACCTCATCTCCACCACAATATATCACAAAACAGCCGACGTACCCTAATCACTTCATACATGAAACGACAACAAAAGTAGTGTCAAACAACCTTAAAAAAAATAACGACGAACAACCAGCCAAAAATTCCTTCATTATGTTTTGTTTTCCACGCCTTTTATCCTCCAAAACTCCATAAAACATCAGCACAAGAGACCAGCACGAAACAGCCCACAAACAGTCCACTACAATTCAAATAACTCGAACTCGTGGCTTCCGATCACCGTCCCCTGAGTTCTAACTATTAGGAAACACATTTATAAACCTTCCTTGATATTTAAACACTTAAATACATATATTAGATGTTTCTTAATTATTAATTACCTTCCAAAACTCTAACTACAAAGAAAAAAGAGAGGCGGTATAATGACACTTACGTCGTAGGGATCGTTTTGATGTTACCGCTTCTCGATTTCATGCTCGGGATGATAATATTGTTTGAAACCCTAGAAGAGAGCTTAAGGATATGTTTATGGTTGTTATCTGGTCGTTTTATAATGAAAAATGAAGAGAAATCAGACCTAAGACTTATATATATCAACTTTGGAAAAGTCAAAGAGGTGCTAGCTTGGCACCCTAGCATTGGCCCATCTTCTGATGCTTATATCTTTTTATCCGGATGTCGTATGAATAAATGGATAAGAGAGTTGGAAGCTACATTCCACGACCTTAAATTTGGTATATAATATGTCCCAAATAAGACCTCATATAACACACGAAATGTATTGCTCAAAAAGCTTTAGTGACCCACCGACTTGTCACTTATGATATCTGCGCAGTCTCGCGAAACTGCAAATATCTATCTACTCCTATGTCATATTGATGAAAAGTTTAATGCATTGGAAACTAGACTCATAGATATTAAATTTTATTAGTGGATCATCCAATAATTACAAGAATATTGGGAGAAAAGCTCAGTTACATTTGACCTAATTTTCAGCTTGTGAAGACCTTTGCCAACTTTTGTTCCACAACTTGCTTGACTTCAAAACGTAGCACACGAATATCATACGATAAAAATAACTCATAGAATAACCTCCTTATCATATAATGAACCATAGTCTCACCCTAAAGTACATGTTATAACATTCCAAACTCGTCTACTTTCGACGAAACTTATTTTCTTCAATTGGTTTAGCTTCTACGTTTCCAACCCTCTTGGTAATCATTATTCATGATCGTAAATATTTGTAACCTCCAAGGTAATATGATTAACTTAATTTATGTACTTTGAAAGACGATCTCATTTTTGAGCTTAAATGAATTGACTTACGACGCACTCTCACATACGAAATTATGGGGTGTAACATTATTCCCCCCTTTGGAACATTCGTCCTCAAATGTTGACTAATGCACTTATATGTGTCTTAAACAATAGCTTTTATGAATACTTTAATATTGTCTTTTCCATATAGGGATCTGTTTGGTGAATAGATCCAAAGGTTAGGGCGTTCCCCCCTTAAGGCTTCTTCCTCACACCATGACTTGTGGTCGAAATTCATCCAATCTCGTAACTGTTTCTACCTTATTTCATGAAGCTTTACAATTTTTACCTTGTATGTGTGCCTATGCGACTCTTTTCTCATTTTCCTCCAGCTTTTAGCAAATCTCTAGGCCTCTCTTCGGGAACATATACAGAACTCGACAAGCTATCCCTCGGGGAATCTGTAGGTGTACTTAAGTTTTTCACTCGGTAATTTGTCAAACTTACGGCTATTGATATATCTTGTTTCATGGCCTCAGTTATCTATGCTTATGGCTTTACCACAACTAGGTAGGTGATACTTATGTATCAAGTGTTCATTTCCACTTATTTATCAATATCATCGAGTGAGAAACGCTTATTGCTTTTCCCCGGCATCATACTTGCATAATGTTCTGGAGTCATATTATATATGGAGGATCTGACTAAATGCAATCTCATTCCTTTCACCTTTTTACCACATTCTTCCTTTACCATTCCATATTTACCTCTTCATCTTTGGAATTATTTTTTCACATCTTTACTGACATATTACTGGCCTTACGGTAACCCTTCTACACAAGGAATAATTGAATTTCTTACGCACAAGGGTGACACCTGGGGTAACTGGCACATTTACTCCCTTAAGCTTAACTCTGCTCATAGTGCTTGCTTTATGGAAGCGTCTTCGTGGATGACCTTTAAAGGTTATTCTTCTATTGTTCATTCTATTACTGTCGAAACACTATCTCTGAAATGATGCCGAATATAACCAATTCCTTCGGTCCTTAATTCATGTTTATTTTATCTTGTTCACTATCCCATACTAATTTCTATTACTTTGAGGGTCTCACTCTTCTTTCCGGTAACCACGTTTGAGTCACCAACTCATTTCTAGAAATGAGGGTATGGTTTTATGGCTTATACTTTTACTGTCTCACGACATGTCTCCTCTTGTCTTTTCCTTCACTTGACTATAGACTCTGCCATCCTTTTATTTTTTGATTTACCGTTATCACTCATTTATCACATCTTACTGATAATGCTTTATTTACTCTCTTCTTGTTTCCATGCTAACATTTATGTCTATCACTTCATTATGAAAACTACAATAAGACATTCTTTTGCTTTTATCCCCCTTGATCCATCAACTGGCTTTTCAGGTTGCCTAACATTCTACCTCTACTAGATATGAATGCCACACTAAGGTAATATTTATTCTTTCCAGTATTCCAGTGCCTGTCTTTGACATTCTAGTATTCATATCTAGCTGTATTATTCTAGAGTGCACTATCTGGATATCTCCCAATGAGAACTATTACCATGTCCTGCACTACCCTTCAAAAATGTTTAATAATTATAACAATCCATCCACAATTTTGGTTTACTCTAACCCCAACTGGATCCTGATATCTTATCCTTCTCTTGAATTATGTCAGTTAGCTCCCACATGGCATAATTGAGATGGGTATGGACAATTGTAGATATCTCTGTTACTGTTGAAAGCAACTCAAAATGCTTGTATTTCTCTACCTGAATTATAAATACTGATAATCATTATTAACTAGGCACCTCGTACCCTTCTTCACTTTGCTCTTTTCACTTGTTAAAACTTGTATCTACATTCTGATTTTTTACCATATGGGCAGATAGATATACATTCCTTACGGCTCCTTACCAAGAAGCTTAAATGTTTTAGTATACACATAATCTCCTGAATAGCTCACATTAACTCATCATAAGCATGATGCAAAATCGAGTTCCTCTGTCTCAACTCTTCCATAACCACTTTCAATCTCTTACCAACTATCTATTTGGATGAGGTATGGTTGTATTACGAATAAAATAGAATTTAGAAGTTTGAATTCTTACAACTGAGCTCTACCACACGATCTAGAGTAAGGAGAAAGAGTGACAATCCTAAATGCCATGTATCCTCCTGCTTATAAGTGTGGTGCACAACACACCCATAAACAAGACTCTACTAGACACGGCTTGTAGACTCCCTAGGATAGAACTGTTCTGATACAACTTCTGTCACGACCCAACCAATGGGCCGCGACGGGCACCTAGTACCTTACTCAACCGAGTACTAACATAACATATCTTTCTTATCATACTATTATGGGTAAATGGGCTAAAAGGGTCGTGATGAGATAACAAGAATAAAATATAAGTGCATATTAGACATAAGATGACCCAACATTATGTAGAAACTTACACATGTGACATACGGGCCTACAAGGCTGACATGATAATTTGTAAACTCAAAACATAGGCCGCCAAAGCCATAAAAGTATCCATATACCTGACATCTGTCTACAAGCCTCTAAGACTACATAAATGTCATATAGGTGGGACAGGGCCCCACCATACCAATCAATACATATCCCAATCATACTGAACAAATAGGCAAATCTGGAGCAAATGGAGTGCAGCAACACCTTCCGCTTAGCTGATAGCCTACTAGGAGCACTGTCAACCTGTCTATTGGGACCTTCAGGGCTAAAATGCAGCATCCCCAGGCAAAAGGGAAGTCAGTACAAATAAGGTACTGAGTATGTAAGGTCGAAAAGCACAAATAAGAATAGTAATGTAAAGAGAGATATAAGAGATACAACTTGTACCATCCGAGAGCCTCTACGAGATAATGACATGAAATGCTTGACACATATATACATAATCTTTTAAAAACATCTGCCTATATGGGTATCATCATCATCATATCGTACCTGGACTCAATGTGGACTCGGTAAAATTATACCCGGTCACGTGGAGCTCAGTAAAACCCATCTGATCAGTGGTTGCAAATAGGTGTCGTACCCGACCGACTATAGCGCGACTTGGTAGAGTAAAATAGATACTATATATAATGCATGTTGGACTCCTGGAATCACACTCTAAACCTTTTGGAGTGACGTAAGGTAGTTTCATCTTCTATTAACTTTATGGACATCATACCATGAATATGAACTTCACTAGGACTCAAGGATTATACATACTTTCTTAGAATAACTGTGTAAGTAAAGAACAACATTGACCACCTTATTTTCTAGGAGTAGATTCATTATGAAATAGTGTATCGTTTATGTTCTTTTCACTTTAGATCATGCCAAAAGAATGAAGGAAGAGCCTTAACATACCTTAACCAAGTTTATCCTTAATACCTTCCAATAAACTCTTCAAACAAGTCAACTCAATCTATCATATCATAAAGGAGATTCAAAATCAGTGTTGAGGAAAGGCTAAGTCTGTAACTTAAGCAAGTAGCTCGTTTACGTAAATTTGGGCAGCATCTCCCCTGTAACAAGGCCCTCCTCCAATACCATATACCAACAACACCAAGAAAAATACAATAACAACATGTATGCATTATTTCTCAACCTTATCTCCACCACAATATATCAAAAAACAATCTACACACCCAAATCAATTCATACATGAAAAAACAACAAAAGTAGTGTCAAACAACCTTAAAAAAAATAACGAAGTACAACCAGCCCAACATTCCGTAATTATGTGTTGTTTTCCCACACCTTTTATCCTCCAAAACTCCATAAAATATCAGCACAAGAGGCCAACACTAAACAGTCCTCTACAAGTCAAATAACTCGAACTCACGGCTTCCGATCACCGTCCCGTGAGTTCTAACTATTAGGAAACATATTTATCAACCTTCACTGATATTTAAAACATAAATGCAGATACTAGACGTTTCTTAACTATGACGTACCTTCCAAAACTCTAACTACAAAGAAAAAAGAGAGGCGGTACAATGACACTTACTTCGTCTGGATCATTTTGATGTTATCCCTTCTCGATTTCATGTCCGGGATGATAATATTCTTTGAAACCCTAGAAGAGAGCTTGAGAATATGTTTATGGGTTTTCTCTGGTCGTGTTATACTGAAAAATGAAGAGAGATCCGATCTAAGACTTATATATATCAACTTTGGAAAAGTCAAAGGGGTGCTAGCTTGGCCCCCTAGCATTGGCCCATCTTCCGACGCTTATATCTTTTTATCTGGATGTCATATGAATGAATGATTAAGAGCATTGGAAACTAAATTCAAAGAAATTAAATTTGGTATATAATATGTCCCAATAATTCCTCATATAACACATGAAATGGTTTGCTCAAAAAGATTTAGTGACCCACCTACTTGTCACTTATGATGTCTGCGCAGTCTCGCGAAACTGCAAATATCTCTCTACTCGTATGTCGTACCGATGAACGGTTTAATAAATTTGAAACTATAATCATAGATATTCAATTTCGTTGGTAGATCATCCAATAATTACAATAATATTGTGAGAAAAGCTCAATCACATTTGTACTAATTTTTAGCACATTATGAATGTAATTTGTGAAGACCTTTGCCAACTTTTGTTCCACAACTTGCTTGACTTCAAAAGGTAGCACACGACTATCATACGGCAAAAATAACTCATAGAATAACCTCCTTATCATGTAATGAACCATAGTCTCACCCTAAAGTACATGTTATAACATTCCAAACTCGTCTACTTTCGACGAAACTTATTTTCTTCAATTGGTTTAGCTTCGAAGATTTCCAACCATCTTGTTACTCATTATTCATGATCGTAAATATTTGTAACCTCCAAGGTAACATGATTAACTTACTTTATGTACTTTCAAAGACGATCTCATTTCTGAGCCTAAATCAATTGACTTACGACGTACTCTCACATTCAAAATTATGGGGTGTAACATTAATAAACGGGTTTATTTGTTCCATGTAATGAAAGATAGGAAAGAAATGTTGATTGAATGAAAAATTGAAAGAGTTTATGTCCCATGTGATATTGCTTACCGATCGGGCCGAGATAGGACACCATGACGTACGCATGGTGGCACTTATGTTGGATTTCTGATTATCATTGTGGATTTGGATATGTCTCACTTGATATGGCTTAGCCGGTCGGGTCGAGACAGGACTCCGTGTAAACACACAGTGGCATTGTGAGTTGTGGCATTTGGCACTAAAGATTATTAACCTAAAAAGATGTAAAATTGAATCGGAAACTATGTGATCCTTACTTGGTGTTTTTTTGTAATTCTGTGAAGTTCTTGTTGACTATTATAACTGCCTTCTCTTTGTTTCACTGTTCATTCTATTAAGGTTAGTGTTTAGATCTTCATACTAGTACTATTCGACAGTACTAACGTCTCTTTTGGCGGGGGCGCTACATCTTTAAATGGATGTAGGTGGTTCCATAGTAGTCAGTGTTGGTTGCATCTATTAGATCATCCTCTTTTCAGCCAACTTGGTGAGCCCCACTTCATTTCGGGGTCCTCTATCATTTTTTTTCATGTACTTTGTATTTCAAGGTATAGTCGAAGCCTTGTTGCCGGTATTTCTACATTACTCTTCAGTTGTAATTAGAGGCTTCGTAGACAGGTTGTGGGTGGTGTTTGATATTGGGAAGTAAATCAGAAATATCGGTATTTGGATAATATGTTTTTGATCATATCTACAAAATGAAGTTCTATACGTCAATACCACACAAGAGGGGGGGATGATTTGTGTGGTGTCTGATTTTCGCGTGCAGTAGTTATAGAAGGATCAGGTTCTTCTATGTGTTCCAACTCCTACAGTTTGTAGTAATAAATACATAAATTAAGGAACACATAGATTTTTACGTGGAAAACACCTGGCTCAAAAGGTGAAAAAACCACGACCTACTTCCCAATAGGATTTTCCCAAAACTCTGTATTAAATCAGTGAGCCAAACAGCATTTATAAAACTCTTCGTAAACCTAAGGATTACCTCTAATCCCTCTGTGACAAACTAGACTGTAGCTATTTGCGACAAACTCCAAGTTAGCTATAACTTGAACACATAGTACCTATTACAAATACTTTTAGATAAAGCTGAAAAGGTACAAGTTGAAATCATCTACTACAAAATAAACTAGACTAAAAGACAAAAGTTGGAACTGGTTCTTCTAGCTGGTTCAAGTAGCTTCAGAGTCGCACACTTAATTCTCAAATGAACTGCTTGCAAAACTGCCTTGCTAATCTTTCTCTCAATTGTTGTTTAGCTTTTGCTTTTGTGCGTACCAGTACAATAAGAAAAATCTACAATATATAGGATTAGTAGATGAGACATTTACTAGAGTTCTAATGCTACTCTTCCTTGGTGGAAGAGTTCTAGTTAATCTCAACTCCTCGAATCCTTCCTTATCTTTGATTCTGTTCTTACTGAATAAGGAGTCCTTCTCCTTATCATTTTGCAATTTTTTCGATCAGGAGATATCTCTTTATTTCCCAGATTTTGTTTATCTCCTGCATGTTCACCTCACATGCACTCTGCGTGTGTCTATGTCTACAGTGATGGACTTAGTTCAACTTTGAGTTCCTTTGTCAATCTTCAAAACCATTCAGTTTCTTGGGCCAACAAATTCCCCCTTTTTATTGATGACAAACTCTGTGCTTAGGCCTGTAACCAAATTAATCCAACATTGACACTTTTTTAGAGTATTAAGCATTTAACATAAAGAAGTAGGTTCATTAGGTTATAAATATCACATTTTCAAAGTATAGCACATCTTCCCCCTTTTGGCATCATCGAAAAGTTGTAAAATGTTATAAATCAAAGATATATAAGAATTAGTCATGGCCACTGAGGCAACTGCATGTGCAGTCATGGATTAATCATCAATAGGAAACCAAGAATTCAAACTATCAACGAAAATAAAATAAGATTAATAGCAAAAATAGCAAAATTCATTGATAGAAGCAATGTTCAACAACAATCCACAAGAAGAAATAAATACAGTTAACACCATGAGCAAAACAAACAAGAAAAATCCCTAATCTAGGTTACTGAAGGTCGAAGACAGGATGGACTACTAAGGCTGGGAAGGGGTGGAGGCTGGGTTTTTGGCTTGGAGAAGAGATAGCATATTCCTGAGAATCCCCTCATTCTTATCCTTTTCTTTGGCAAGCTCAGTTCTGAGAGCATCCCTCTCAGATTTAATCTCTGGCAGGCGGTTCTTCAGCCTAAGTATTTCTTCATCCTTAGCCCCACCCTCCTACATAAGTGCTCTGACTTTGGTGTTCACAGGTATCTTCCTGGATGAACCAGGTTCATTGTCAGGAATATTGACAACATAGTCACATTTCAGAAGAGTATTTTTTCCAAAGTGATCCTTGACAGTGGCCAGTTCTGCCTTCTTTAGAAGCACCTTGTAGTGAGCAAGTACAATTGTGAGGATGAAGCCATAAGGAATGGTATGAGCCTTGGAACCGTTTACCACCCTGTGCAGCAGCTAAATGAAAAAGTAAGGCCAGTTGATCTGCTTTCCACTATCCAGGCACTCCATGAGAACTAAGTCCATGTAGTTGTCTATGTGCCTTCTCTCATGCCTTGGCAGTACACACTTGTTAATGAACTCAAACACCACCTTGTGAGGGGGCTTCATCTCACTCTTGTACACAGACTTTGGTTCAACCTCCTCTTCATTGTCACACAACCTACTGGTGATTTGCAGATCAATAGGAAGAGCATCTAAGCTGAGCCGTTTTTGTCTGGTGTAATCATCATATCCCTCAGACAAAATCCTAAGCACTTCTCCCAGTTCTATGACATCAAAAGAAATGTTGGTCCCCTTTACGTGGCTAGACACTATGCCGTCCTTGATTACAGCATTGTCCATGAACTCGACTATCTCACTTCTAGCCAGCCTCCCATCCAACTGAAAGACCATGTCAGATTCCTCCAAATCTTTCACCAATATCCCCTTCAGAATGGTGCGCTTCCCAAACATAGTCAAATTGTCCTGCTCTCCAGTAGACTTATCTTATTCTTCAACACTCCAATCCTCCTCTTCATCAATTTGAACTTTCATTGATTTTATTGTAGACCTGGTTCTCTTTGCTACAATTGAGGGTGCAGCAGACAGAGATGCACACTTCTTTGAAGAAGTCTTGGCTTTCTTTGGTTTGGGGGTCTAAACCTCAACTTCTGCCCTTTGTTCATCTTGATGGACCAGGTCCATCTCCTCAAACTCATGTCCTCTACAGGCTCAACAATTTTCTCCTTTCCCTTCTCAGCTCTCTTTCTCTTACTTTCCTTCAAAGTTTGTTGTAACTCCTTCTCACTTTGCCTAAGTGCACTTCTTGTAGTTCTTCTTCTTGGAAGAGGAGTTTCAGCACCAGCAGATGTAGTGACTTTTCTTTCTTACTTGCTCCTGCAGTTTCAGACTTCTTAGACTTTGGAGGTCTTTTCTTCTTTGGTTTATAACTCTCTCCTAACTTCTTCATAAGATCTGCTAATGTCTCCTCAATAGATGAAAAAGGTTCATCTGTAGATTTTCCAAGATTTGCTAACCCCTTAGTGGCCTTGCCTGAGCCACTTCCCCTTAACTCCTTGGCTCTTTCTCCTACTACTACTGGTTTAGAGCCACAGATAGCCAACATAGTAGCTTCCTCTTTGTTACCCTCACATTACTCCTGTCTCCCTCTCTCTCATTTTCTTTCTCAATTTTATTTTTACCACCTCGTCATCGGCTATCTGGTACATCCACATCCACCGCAAACCCAATCAAGACAAACCTATTCTTAGAAATTTCAGGCCCAGCCTCAGACCTAGTTTATGGAATAGATGATACCTGGTCAGAATCAAATGAACCAGTTGCTTCCCCCTTAGTTTCTGACTTGAAGGAGTCACTAGAGTTGTCTGATTCTTGAGCCTGACTGGATTGAAGTTAAGCATTCAACTTTTTAGTGAGAGACCCGGTTGCAACTGTTTTCCTTGCAAGAATTTTGACCCTCTTTCTCCTGGGTTCTGGATTAGGACTGGGTTGAGGAATGGTGGTGCTTGGTTGAGACGAAATGGGATTTTGTTGAGTGGTGGTGGGATGGGATTCAGATGGAGTGGAGCTGGATTGTGAGGGCGTGGTGATGCGCGACTAAAACTCATGGTTTAACATGTTATATGTCCTACATTTTATGTGAGTTAATGACAAAAATACACTTTTTATGTGCATAATAGAGTCTATTTTATGTGTAGGTGAATTGGAGATGGAAACCGAGCTAAGAGGATGCAAATACATCGAAAATACGCTCAAGAGGCGAGGAGGAGTGCACCGGGTGCCAGAGCCCAAACACCTCGCCCTACCTGACGTTAGCCAGGAGTTAGAGTCCAAACGCCAGCCCTAGCCTGGCGTTAGCCAGGCGTTAGAGTCCAAACGCCAGCCTTAGCCTGGCGTTAGCCAGGCTGCAGGGCCCAAACGCCAGGCCCCTGTTTCGGTCAATTCTGAGTTTTGACGAGCTTAAGTGTTTCCCGGTTGGAATAGAAGTCTCCTACACTTTTAGGGTTTGTCCTAAATGTGAACAACTATTTTTTGACCACACCCAAATTCTATACTATTTTTTTTTGCTATTAAGTTCACCCCAATTGGAGAATCGTATACGAGCCTATTTCGAAAGTTGATGCAGTTGAAGCTGATTGAACCTGTCATGCCGCGTTATGTGAATCCAAATTCAAAAGGTTTTGACTCAAATGCAAGATGTGAGTATCACTCCAACACCCAGGGTCATAGTACCGAAAATTGTTGGACATTAAAGAAAGTCGTTGAAAATTTGATTGAAGCAAAGGCAATTGTGGTAACAAACAATGAGGATACTCCTAATATCACAAACAATCCGCTCCCAACTCATGATAATACACATTTTATTGGGATGATTTGTGATGATCGGGATTATAAATAATCTGGAAAGACAGAGATGGCTGTTGGAACCATAGCACAAGAACCAAAAGTGACAGTAAGC
>MDKI01259787.1:0-30690 GCA_005239505.1 Nicotiana paniculata
CCCAGTTATAAAGACAAAAACTTGTAACTAGGGAACTTCAGCATACGAGGCTGAAGTTCTCCAATTATAAAAATAAAAACTTCAGCATACGGGGCTGAAGTTCCCCCCAGTTACACTGGGAAACTTCAGCCCTAGAGCTGAAGTTTTGTATTTGTAACTGGGGAACTTCAGTATACGGGCTAAAGTTCCTAATTATAAAGACAAAAACTTGTAACTAGGGAACTTCAGCATACGAGGTTGAAGTTCTCCAGTTATAAAAATAAAAATTTCAGCATATGAGGCTGAAGTTTTATGTTTGTAACTGGGGAACTTCAGCATACGAGGTTGAAGTTCTCCAGTTATAAAAATAAAAATTTCAGCATATGAGGCTGAAGTTCCCCTCAGTTACACTGGGGAACTTCAGCCCTAGAGCTGAAGTTTTATGTTTGTAACTGGGGAACTTCAGCATACGGGGCTGAAGTTCCCCAGTTATAAAGACAAAGCTTCAGCATAATGGGCTGAAGTTCCCCAGTTTACAAAGACAAAACTTCAACCCAATGGGCTGAAGTTCCCCTGCAGGACCATGTGGCTAGTTTGAACCCTCTTCACCAGCAGGCTAGGCGATTTTCTTGTTTAAAGCGGGTTCAAAATAAAATTTATGCCTTTACTTGTTTGAAGACAGAAAAAATATATCTATATATACAGTGTTATTTTTTGACGAAGCGCGTTCATATGAACCCTTTTGACTCTATGTGGGTCCGCCCCTGATATTAATCAACAAAATGCTAAATGTTAAACTATGAAAATACACCCGAAATATTGATAGACATTAATATCCTTTGGAAGCTAAATTATTATTCCAAAATATAATTACCTGTTGAATAGAGTTGTCATATTTATAACTCTCCAAACTTACAGCTTTAGCAGTTTTAAATTCCCCGCATCCCCGCATCAACCTGGTATCTATCATTAGAATAACAGGTCGTTCGAATCTTTTTGTGTTATTAGAGGACTTCAACCATTAATTATTCCTCAAATCTAGAGTTATAGTGCACCTGTAAAAGTTTGTCCTTTATGTGTTCATTAATTTAGCTTATAATATTAGTTTTCTCATTCAATCTTGTATTCTTAGTCCATTGTTAATAATATCAACAGAGCAATGTTGCATCTTTCAGTTTCTTTTTAATTAGAAATTTATTTCTTATTTTTGAAAAGTTTAATAGTAACATTAGCAAGTAATAAAGTACCTTCTATCAAAAAGAAGGTTCCCCAGAAAACATTTATGATCTCCTAACAAATAGTTGGCTGATTGTATCCAAAGAAAAATAAGGAAATCGAATACAATTCAGGAAGTTATATATAAACTGTATAAAGTTCTTGTGCGTAGATTTCAATATTATTAATCATAAAACTATGACATGGAAATGATAACCTAATCAAAGGTGACGCTTACTTTATTCTTTAATAGTATCAATTTTACAATCGCGTTGCACCAAAGACAACTCGAAAGAATAACCCCAAACTTTTTAATTCTCAACAAAGTTTATTTGAAAATTGTTTACCCTATAAACGGATAACAATTAAATTTGTATGTGATTGTAAGAATATATGGATTGATTCAACACAAATAATCATAAATGTTAGACATACGAGTTAAAGATAAAATGAATAATCAAACCAATTGTGATGTTACGGCCTAACTCGTATTTAGGTTGGACAGTAATTTTGTCTTCGACCAGAACCTCGAGTCGAAGCCATTTGTGTAGGAAGAACAACAATAAAATAAGAATTTTTAATAGCTAGAAAGCAGAAAATGAATTTGTATTGTCTTGGTTTGTGTGTTACAATGTGTGCTTGTTGGATTATTATACGCAGCAGAAGCAATCTCAGTATCAAAATCACTTGTAATCTAGACAGCTAACATAAACGGGGTTTCACGGGTTACCTCTTGAAGCTTGAACATATCTGTTTTTCGCGTGAGTCTTCAATTCCATAATTTCTCAATGGAATCTCCACCACCCCCACAATCATGATCCTCGAATGTTCCACGGTCTTCTACTATGTTACCCAAATAATACCCGAAAATAGCAATTTCGTGTGGGCGAAATTTTTAGGAAAATATGCTGAAATTTTCGGCCACCATGGCTGAAAATCTCGGCCATCTGTCTCTACCTTTTCTAGGTGGAAACCTTACGTATTTATAGCACAAGTTTTAAGGGTTAAAACCCTTTCTCAAAACCTGTTGGGTTTTCTTTTCCATCAGAAAAAGGATTCCTTTATTTCCTATTATTTGGGCACGGTAGAGACCATAGAATTTAATTAACAAGGCTCCAATTATGAAATTAATTTTTATTTTTTGAAATTAATATCTACCATAATTAAATACGAATTATTCCACTAAAAATTTGTAATTGTACTCCTTATTCAATTTCAAAATTCATCCATTAAATCTTATTTAACTCCCCATGTTAAGATTCAGATACTAATCAATTAAATTAAATTACTGACAATTTAATTTATTGATTATTTTCTTTAGACTTTCGCTTAGCTTAATCGGATACAAAATCCACCGGCCGGGTTTACACATGAAAACTTATAAGCTTTTATAAAGGTGTATCATCAATCTCTAAACCGAGACATGGATTCCATCAACTAAATATTACTTTGCCAATGTACATTATTATTATCTAATTTACCAGGCATATTGACCCGCGAAAGAATCTCGTCTTTTAATAAATCAAAATAATAATAATATACACAACTAATAATAATTATATCAAGATTAAGAGTATAAGTACATATAATGGCTAGAGAGCTTATTTTATTAAGTCATTACAAAATACTTATCTCTACTTGGTCCGTTCAATACATACAAAATGTACTAGCACAAGAAGCTGGAATTAAACCATTCCTATAATCAAGATAAATTATATTTAATCTTGTGCTACAATCATCCATGATGGTTTGTCCAATTCCATCATTAGATTGTGAACTCAAACTTTATACTTATAAGAACCGTTGATTTAATCTTTCGTGTATAAGCTAAACTCTATACACTAAATCATCTACTATATAAGTAAAGAACACAGACGAATATATGATCTATTTAAAACTTTATTAAAATTGAATAAACAATTGTTTCATAATAAATACTATATACAAACCAAACTCATTATTAATAGTATATATCCCAACAGTGCTATCAAAGAGAAAATTTTTCCTTTATATAATAGGAGAGTTTCACCCCTAGTACAAGTCTATAAAAGGTAAAAATCCGCATCTCTCGTTTACTACGATCCGTAACCGCTATCGAGTGAGATCTGCATCGAGATATCCGGTTGGTTCCTGATATCATGGCCCTCTATTTGTCGCCTACAACCGTTCATTGCGCTTCCCGAAGTCTCGGAACTCTTCTCAAGTATGGGGTGCATCATTTTATCAAATGGCGAGCACTCCGTTCGGTCTTCGATATAACGAGTTCCCAGCTTCGATTTCGATCTCATATGTTCATACTCTTACTTATCTTGATCCACAGGGAAATTGAGGTGTGTGTTAATCTCGATTTCACCCGTATACAGATAGTCCCCTTATTTCTTAGAGAGTAGGTTTGACAAAACGATGGGAAACGATATATGCCAAAAACTTGTTGCTCCCAAACGCACACACACATATACGTGGTCGTACAAGTAATAAAATGATAAGTCGAGTGTCTAACCCACAGAGACTTGTATCAACTACCCACTAAATTTATCAAGATTGTTATTCAGTCAAGCAAAAAGCGAGTTCAAGAATGTGATTATATTAAACTATAATTCTAAGTAGTAACTAAATTATCAAGCAGAAAAATGATTGTTGTGTATTCAGTAGAGACAAATATTCCAGGGTTGTGATCAATTCACCAATCCTATTTTGGTATAGTTAACTCTCCCTTTCATACAATTCACTCATGGTTGCTAATTAATCGAACAATTGCTCTCATAGCCTTCTCCCGAAGTACTACTTGCCTATTCAAAATAGATTAACGCCTATATTCCTATGGAATCAATCTATCAAGAACGCATTAAGATTACGATATTTAATTAAGCATGGTGACTAGGTATATTGCTATCCTAACCATATACCATCCCCCCCCCCCTCCCAAGAGTTAAGATCGTGCTCTCTTCAGTTCTTCTCTAATTTAAACATGGTTTTCCCAAGCATAGCGCAGATAGTAAATAGAACCTAACTGTAGGGCAGACAATTAAGCAATTAATCACAGAATTGAAGAAACAACTATATATTAGTGAATTGTAATCAAGGTTAAGTCAACGTTAGATAACAATATTCATGGCTAAATCAAACCCCAGAACTATGAGTTTTAGCCACTCATGATAATAGCAAACAATTTTATGAGTGTTGGATAATTAAAAATAGTAAGAAAATATGAATAAAATTGAGATCTCTTCGCTCCCGGATGTTTCTCGTGCGTATTGTCTCTCCAAACTGGCGTCTCCCCCCTCAAAATAGGTTTAGGTTAGTTTTTATATGAGTTGGAGGCGTCTTGGGGTCGAAATAATCAAGTCCTAGCCGAAATCGAACACTTTGTGTTTTGAGCGTCCAAGCCAGCGTGGTGCGCTGGCCCTGGCGCTCAACCACTTGAGCAATTTGTAAATTGTGCCACAAGAAGCGCCCCACGCTGCCTGTGGCCCTCAAATTTCACTTTCGCCTTTTTCTTCCCAATTTCTCTCCGATTCGCACTCTTTCATCACAAATTGCATCCGAATGATTCCTACACATAGAAATACCATAAATTAGCACAAATCATCATATTATACATCTCAAATCTTCGAGACATGAGCATAATGTGAGGCAATATATATCAAAATATGCATATATTAAGCCAAACATCAAACCCCAGTTCCTTCCTTCGTACATTATGACCGAGGTGATGGATAAGCCGAAACATCCCATCAGTCGCATTGTTCTGACTTCAGACACATATCGGTTATCAGCTGGTTGTCTTCAAATGTGAAACTGATTGCATTTTAGCCTATAAAATCTTCGATCTTTTGTACTTCTTTCACTTGTCAATCCAAGCTTTTACCTTCAGGTTTTCTAGCGGCTTTCAACTTTTTCAAATCTTCATATCTTCATCTCTGATATTATTAGATTTCTAACCCAGATCTTCATATCTTTATCTCACCTTCATACTATTTTATTCAAACCTTCCTACTTTTTTTTCGAATCTTCATATTTCCCTCCAAATCTTCATATTTTCCCAGGTTACGATGGCTAAAACTTCCAAGTCAGTCCCTCAACAGGCTGCCCCTTCATCTTCCAATCCGGTCGTAAATGCCGAGGTGGATGCTCCCAAGGTGGCCCAAATCCCCCCATGAAAATCTTTATACTTGGGGGCTGCTCAATAGGGGATGACTTCAAGGTCGAGAAGGCCTCTAGCTAACAAGAATCGGGGTGATGGAGCATCAAGATACATATGCTCTATCATTGAAGAGGCCCTACACGTAGTCCGAGCGGATTGTAAGTGGGAGGGTAAGGACGTGGTAGTCCCTGGGCCCATTGATGATATAACTACTCACGTGAATGGGGTATCTGAATGTTTACACTTATCCCTTCACGATTTCTCCTGTGGATCACGTAGTTTTTTTCTTTTTGCAAGAGATATGAGGTGTGTCTTGCGCAAATCCACACATCTTTCTAGAGGATTGTGATCCTCTTGCGCTCCTTTGTAAACAACACTGATTCCTGTCGGTTCACCCTCGACCACCTACTTTGTTTTTACAGTCCCTAAATCTTCCGAGGAGGACTGATCAAGCTCGTCCGCCAAGCAACCAAGGCTCATTTCTCGAGCATTGATGAGGATTGAGACCGAGGTTGGCAGAAGTGGTTCGTTCATGTGAAAACCAAAGACCTGATTCCGCTGAGTTTCGGTTGTTCACGAAGGAGTGGAACGCATCCGGTAAGTATTGTCTTTCTTGGGTATTTCTTCCTTTTTGTTTCTTTTTCTCATCGCTTATGTTTGTAAATACCTAATTTTTGCTCTTTCTTTTTCTTCTGTATTATATTTTCTTTTAAGGTTTATTATGTATGTATTTGTGGGCATTAGATTTGTATTATAGCTAATAATTTATTAAAGGGGTTAAGGGGATTGGATTGTGTTTTTATAGCCGAAATTGGGCAAAAATTGGCCAAAATCAGTGGCCCGAGAGTACCTGACCTGCCCAGCTTTCAGGCCCCAACCGGACATGTCAAAACGATGTCATTTTGGTTAAGTGGCTGAGATTAAATCTCAGCCACACACCTTGACTTGATCCAATAGTCCTAATTTAAGCTTCACTTAGGATATTTAAAGCCTAAAGAGCCCAAAATTTGCACCCATTTTCCCGTTATTTCCTTTCTTCTTCCTCTCTCACTCTCCTCCTGTCTCCTTCAAGACCTCGTCGCCCGCCTCCCTGCTCCGTCGCCAGACATCTTCCACCGACAGCGGACGTCCTCCAAACACCTTCAAATTCACACAACCTCTTCTCCTCACCCTCTTTCTAGATCCACAATCCAAGTCTTCCAAATCTCTACCAAAGAATGGCAAAACCAGCCACCCTCATCGCTGAACCGCCACTACCGCCACCACCGTTCCTCTTCTATTTTAGCCTAATTCTGACCCAAGAACACTCATTTCCTTTTGGTATGACACCAAGCTCATTGAATTTGGTGCCTACCAAAATGAAATAAATGTTCCATGGTCGGGCAGCCACTTCTTGGCATCTCCCACGTCTTTTCGTGGCTCGAACAGCCTAAAGCACACTCGTTAGGTATAACCGTAATCTCTTTACTTAAATTCTGATTTATTTATTTTTTTAGTAGTAATAGGTTAGTTCCTGATTTTAAATTTAGTTTTTGATTTTTGATTTTTCTGTTTTGGTTGTTTCTTGTTAATTAGAGTTTCAAGTTAGGTTTATTTAATTAGTTATCTATATTTAGTTTAGTTGTTTGTTAGATTGTTATTGATTAAACGTGATCATAAGTGTATTAGTTAAATTACTTAATTAATTGATTATTTAGTTGTTGAACATCGTCATCTGATTTTTAACGATGCTCGTCTAATTTTTGTTTTGAGCGTTAGCTTGTGAATTCAGTTGTTTGCTCTATGTTAATTTAAGTTTTAGTTCCAGTTAAAGTCTTGTTTCTGTTTTGTCAATTCTTAGTTGTTTGAGTTTAATTTGGTTCAAAAACAATAGGGTGATATTGATGTTGTCAAAATCTGAAGTTTAGATAATGTTTTATAAAATAGGATGTTAGTAGCCTACTCTTACTAGTAGGGTGGTTGAAATGACTCTTTTCTTCTGCTACAGCAGGTTTTCAGGTTGTCCTTTCACCTTTTGGACAGCCTTTGAACATCGTTTAGAACACAAAGTCAGTCTTTTTTGGATAGATTTTTGGTGAACCAAAATCTGTCCAAAAAGTAACTTTATATGCCTATTTAAGGGGATGCTCTCCCCACACTTAACACATACTCTATCACACATTTGTTGGATAGTTTTTATATCCTAAAAATACAACTTTGAGAGTAAAAAAATCAGCAACTAAAGCACTCTTTAATAAATTGAAATGGTGTGCTTTGTAATTAAATTTTAGAGTGCGAACTTTTAGAAAAGTATAAGTCTTCTTTAGAGTTGGTTTTGGATTTTTTTCTAAGGTTCTCGGGTTGTTTAAACACGAAACTGTTGTTGTTTTCTGCTGTGTTTGCTGATATTTTTTTCTTTTGAGCTCTATTTCTTTGTATTTATTTTCTACAAGCCAGTTATTTTCTTAAACTTTGCAATGCAGATTTTTATATTCAATGGATGAGGATATGGCTCTTTTTCAGCTCTATGGATGCACTTGATGTACTTTACTAGAATAAATGAATGTTTAGCATGTTATTAATATAGTCATATTTCAGCATGTACATCTGTAATATTTGGTCGATCTTCTATTTTTCTTTATATATGTAGCTCAAATAACATTATGTTAAGTGTATCTAGTTAAGAAAAAGAAACATTTTTTAGAATTATTATGTAGAGTTTAGTTTCCTTTTGCCTTGCTTTTTATGTATTTGTGGTGTTTTTGTCATTTTAACTTTTCTCTTAGCACTAAAAATAACTGATAGTAATATTTCTCTTCTTGGTTAAGTTGAAATGAAGTTGGGGAATAGTATTTGATTAATGTGCGGGAGAGAGGAGAGAGCCAGTGAAAGAATTTCTTAAATATGTCATTGTTATTTTGAAATCTGTTTGGTTGAGCTTGATGCATATATTTTTTCTCAGTTATATGTCTAGAAGTTTGTGTTCATTAATGCATTATTTTTAGCTACATATCCTAGTTGCGTTTACATTAATTTTATGAATATTTTAGGCCACCATCACCTTTGGTTTAAATTTGCTAGCCATCTAATTTTTAACATCAAGGCTACTGGAAAATTTGAATTTGTCAAGTTTAAAGTAGTAAACAGGTTTTGACTCAATCTTTTAAACACTAAGCTTCTTTATTAAATAAATAGTTTTAACAAATGAATTAATTTAAACGTTAGGCAGTTAGTAGGCGCATTTTTAACTTCACGGAATCGCTTGCGTAGTGTGATGTTTAACATTTAATAAATTAGTTCAATAACCTCGTACCATAACCATTAGTTTTAGTTAATTATTTGCTAAAATCGTTGATTCGCTTGCGTAGAGCAATAGTTGACTTTTAATAATTTTCAAAAATTAATTTTCTCAAATGTAGTAATTTCTCAAAAGTATTATAAATAATTGATTGTCATGATTTCGGATTCTCTTGCGATGCGCAATCATGATAAGTTGATTAATTTTCTTATTCGATCATGCATTCTCTTGCGCAGCGTGGCTATAACAACGTAAAATTATCCAAATCATTTTGTTTAATAATCTTAATAATCAAGATATAAAAGCGGATAGATAAAATATAAAAATCATATAAATCACAATTTGTCCAAAATTAGTTCAAGCCAGATTTAAAGTCAATAAAGCGACTTTGCTAGAACCACGGGACTCGATAAATGCCTTACACCTTCTCCCCAGTCAACAAGAATTTCTTACCCGAATTTTATTTTTGTGGACCGATAAAAATAGAGTCAAACCCTCCTTTGACTAGGGATTCAAATAAAAGATGACTTGGAACACCGAAAACCAATTCCAAGTGACGACTCTGTAAATAAAATAATCCTTACTCAAATTTGTCACTTCAATTGAAAAAACTCTTTAACCCACAATCCACAATATATATCTTTTTTTGTTGGGGTAGAAAAGGGGTATGACAGTGTTTGTAGTCGTGCAGCTATTGCCTGAGTTCCAAATGCAATCCCCCCGTTCAAGGAGTGGATCGAGGGGACTTGTAAGCAGATGCCCTACTCCGAACATGCATGGCGCAAGCTTTCGAAAGACATATGGGAGGCCCGTTCTCATGGTGAGTTTCTTTCCCGAAATTGTTACCATCACGCTTTTAACTTACATATAGATAAATTTTCCCATTTTCTTGTAGGTCTGCCTAAGACCACTAAACTCAGGCTTCTTAATGAGGACGAGAATTGCCTTTTGCCTGTTGAGCCCTTTGTCTTGGGACAGCCCGGGGCTATCTCAAAGGAGAAGAAGAAGAAGAAGAAGAAAAAGAGAAATTCTTCGGGTTCCCCAGACCCCGAGGGAAAGAAAAAGAAGAAAATGACCATCCGGGCCCGGAAGCCCAAGAAGAATACTAAGTCCAGGGCACCAGACCCTGGATATATTTACCGGCTTAGGGATGAGCCCAAAGAAAACGACATCATCGTCGCCCATGGAGCGATCCCCACTGGGGAGCAGGCGATGATCGAGAAAGGGGGCCACGAGGCCGATCCCCTTCAGGATCAGGAACCTGTAGGGGAGATGGAGGTTTTGAGCTCCCAAGAAGACGCTTATATTCGTAAGGAGGCGACCGGTGTCATTGACATAATAGAGACACCCTCCTATACCGAGTCTATGCTCGAGAAGGCCCAATAGGGCAAAGAAAAATCAAGTGAGGGAGTGCAGGGTTCAGATGACCGCCTCAACTCCTTTTTCAATGGCATGGACATGTCCACATTGGGGGATTTTTCTAGTCTGGGCCACCAGGAGATCCCGAAGAAGGATGTACCCTCGGGAGATGGCGGGTCGAGTTCAAACCCAAAACTGGTGAAGTAATTTCTCGCACCGAGTGTTGACCCCAGGCGCAAGAGAATAGTCATTCTTACAGTCCCTAAGGATGCTCGGGTCCTATCAGCTCCAGTGGGCATAGTTATCTACCTATGATGCCTGGTGACCGAGGAGGACCAGGTAAAGATGAACGACGTGGGCACATCAAGTCTTTTCAATGAGGTTCAGCAGGCGTTGAACCGGGTAAGACGCCAACACTTTTACACCCCCTTATGAATTCTACTTAAGTTCGATGTCTCTGATTGCTTTCGTTGTTTTACAAGCCTCAATGCTTCACCATGAGAGATTTCTCTAGTACCGCTTGGAAATCACTCAGCTCGAGTTCGAGCTCAAAGAGTAGGTCCGGAAGAAGGGCATGTACAGGATTCTTAAAGAGAAACAGTACAAGGCATTTAAAGACCTCCGGGCCGAGCTAGACAAAGCTCAGAAGGAGGCCTCGACCTTGAAGTTGGAACATGCCGACCCTGGTTAAAAAGGTAAAGGTCTTTGAATCTAAAAACGAGGAGCTATTCATGGTGACCAACAACACAACCTCGCAGGTCCAATAGAAGATCGACTTGATCGACCAACTTCGAGTCGAGATGAACGAGGTCAAGGCCATGGCTGAAGGGTGGAAGGGCAGGATGGCATTATTTGAAAATAAACTCCAGGTAGTGAAGAACAAAGCTTAAGTGGTCTCAACTAAATGATGGTCTTCTAGCACAGCTGAGCTCGGCCATCGAAGCATAGAATGTCCACGAAAGAGAATACGAGGAACTTAAGTCCAAATTGTATATAACCTATGTTAATGCCGAGGAAATGGTGGCCCAGACAAGGCTGATGTGGAGGCAGCTGAGACCCGCCTAAAGACAAACGTTGAATACGTGAAGTGCATGTCCCTAAGAGAGACCCTCGAAGAGATCCATGCCCGAGTTTTCGACTTATCAGCCGAGATCGAGGAAGCTAATAAGCTCGAAGCCGAGGCAAAGGATCTCTATGAGCCTGAGGGTGTCGAAGGTTCCAAGGGCTCTGATGGCTTCGACGCTTAAAGAATCGGGCCCCGGTGAAGACCAGACGTAGATGCCTCAGTACCTTTTCAGATTTTGTTTTTCCTTATGTATACTTCATGTTGGGACCATTTTATTGGGCGTTTGTAAATATATTTTGGAATATCTATATATATGAAATTTTTCCCTTTCTGGAAATATCGTATCTTTACTTTTCTTGCATCTTTTATTTGTGTATTGTTTTTGGTGCCATAGAATAGAATCATATGTAATTCTGGGTATTCATTTTTCGAAAGTTCGAGCAAAGCCCATCTTCGATGAAACTTTGTTTACTCCTGGCTTCGAAACCTCGGTGCGACCAGAGGTTCCCAAGATACTTTTGTTTTAAGACGATGTTTTTTGTCGATGGTAACCTTTTAGTAGGTTTCGAGTTTTCATAAATACCTTACGTTTTGATTATGATCTTCGTACGTCTCTGAGCCGTTTTTAGGGCGGTCATAGCCTTTTATTTTTGGGCACCGCCTAATAGGTTCGGTGCCTCCGGGATTCAGTAGCCTGGGTCATCCGAATTTTCTTCGGGCGACAGTCCCCGAATAAGGGTAGCCTTTAGGATCGATAGTCCCCGAGCAAGGGTAGCCCTTGGGCTCAATAACCCTAGAGTAGAGATAGCCCATGGGCTCTAGGATCCAGAATTGAAGAAGAAAAAATGCATAATAACAAAGCGAAACTTTCTTTCATTTCCCAGTGTGTAAAGTACATGATCGAAAGCGCATAAAACGTGTGTCGTGACTAGAGTGGACTATGTGAGCATGGTTCAAATGATTTTTCGTACTTTACAATGAATCCTAACCGCCAAGCCTTAGCTTCTAGCATACAAAAATTTCTTTTTTCATTTCTAAAAACCTTAAGTTGAGGGTAATGGCCCCCAATATTCGAGGTCAAACTTGTGAGGGCTCGAATATTTTTGATATGAGGTGAACGTTCATTGACTCTGGTTTGAAACTGGTCTTCTAATCTAAGTTAGCACGTTTTACTATTTCCTAGTTAAAATCTTTGCTGAAAAATCCATTTTTGGACAAAACCGATTCAAGGAAAAAAGAGTGCAACGTGTGCTTTCAGACTTAATAGTCACATCCATCCTTGGTTGTTTACCTGCAAATATTAGTCTGATTTAATAACATGATTAAACAGTAATTAAGTTCGTACATTAGCAGTAGTACCGCTTTAAGTGTGCCACGTTCCAGTTGTTCGGTAGTTGCACGTCGTTTCCCGCTTCGAGTTTGTACAAGCCTTTGTCGATTATTTCGACAACTTGATATGGTCCTTCCCAGTTCGGTTCCATCTTCTTCTCATTTTGGTTCCTGGTGTGTGTTGTTAATTTCCTCAACACCAAATCCTCGACGGGAAAGTGTCAGAGGTTGGCTCATCGGTTGTAATACCTTTTTATTCACTATTCCTAGGCGGCCAACTGAACCAGGGTGGCCTCCCGCCTTTCATCCAATAGTTCCAAGATCGTGATCATGGCCTCGCCATTTGGCTCTTATGTCGCATATTGGAACCTGAGGCTTGGTTCTCCTACCTCGAGTGGTATTAAGGGTTCGGCTCCATAGACCAATGAAAATCGATACGGTGCTAGATTTTGGAGTCATTTGATACGCCCATAGAACTTCGGGCAGGATATCCTTCTATTTCCCCTCCGCACCGGTCAACCTCTTTTTTAGGTTTTAAAGTATGGTCTTGTTTGTTGATTCTGCCTGTCCGTTCCCACTAAGGTGATAAGGTGTTGATAGTATCCTATTTTTGTGATCTTTAAAAAAATTACTTACCTTGTTGCCGATGAATTGTTATTCATTATCGCAAACGACCTCGGCCAGTATTCCAAATCGACATATTATGTGGTCCCAGATAAAGTCAGTGACTTATTTCTCCCGGAACTTTTCGAATTCCTGATCCTCGACCCATTTGAAAAAATAATCGGTCATGAATCATATGAATTGAGATTTACCGGTGCCCATATTAGGGTGCCGACCATGTCCACTCCCGACTTCATAAATGTCCATGGGGACAAAACCGAATGGAGCATTTCTCCCATGTTCGAAGTAAAAGAATAACGGATGTGAAGGTACTTGGACAAATTACAGGTAACGCTGCATCAATTCAGGGAATGGACGCTGCAGCACGCACCCCGAGATCAAAACATCGAGGTCTAACTTGGGGTCATCGGTCGACGCCAATGAATTTAGTTCAGGAACAGTGGTGCAACTCATTAAGTCGGTGGTAGAAGAATGCCACGCCAAAGTGAACTCAACGAGTTTAACTTGGGATTGGAGGAACAAATAGATAAACTACTTGAAGACCGTAAAGTTACCCTCGGATCCCAAAGAATCGAGAACCATACATACCAAGGCTGCTAAATTTATCTTGGTCGAAGGGGCGTTGTTTAGGTTAGCGCACATTTAAATAATTTGTACGCGATTTTAAGGATACGTGGACTGATTCAACACAAATAATCAAGAAGCTTAGGTAAACGAATTAAAGATAAAATGAATAATCAAACCAATTATGATGTTATGGCCTGAGTCGTATTTAGGCTGGATAGTAGGTTTGCCCTCGATCGGATCCTCGGTTCGAAGCCAATTGTATGAAGAACAATAATAAAATAAGAACTTTTTAATAGCTAGAAAGAAAAAAAAATGAATTTGCATTGCATGGGTTTGCATGTTACGATGTGTGTTATCAAAGAAAATACTTCTCATTTATATAGTATGAGAGTTTCACCCCTAGTAAAAATCTAAAAATGGTTAGAAAAACCTCGTTCTCTCGTTAATTACTTATCCGTAACCGTCATCGAGCGAGATCTGTGCTGAGATATCCGGTTGGTTCCAGATTCACGGCCCTCTATATGTCGCTTACAATTGCTCATTGCACTCCCAAAGTCTCATAACTCGTCTCAAGTCCGAGATGCGTCGTTTTATCAGGTCTGATAGTGAGCACTCCGTTTGGGCTTCGATACAAAGAGTTCCCAGCTTCGATTTCGATCTCATATATTCATACTCTTACTTTGTTTGATCCACCGGGAAATCGGGGTGTGCGTTAACCCTGATTTCACCAGTATACAAAAATATTACGTGATTATTTCGATTTGGATTAAAGTTGAAATCTTCAACTTAATGAATTTGATTAGATTATTGTTAATATTTTGGATTAGATTTTAAAAAAATTCTGATCAATTTGAACTTGTGAAAATAAAGAAACTCCAAAAAACAAGAAAAATCAAAATATATATACGAATATTAAGAAACTTAGCTCAAAGTAATAATATAATACAAGAAAATAGACAAGAATGTAGGGAGCAAGAGAGGAGAGATTCTTCTTTCTTCCATGTATTCAAGCATGTGCAATATCACTTCACATCCTCTATTTATAGTATTACATAGAGGTACACAAAATAATGTCATAAACATGACATTTAACATTTGATATCATGGAGGAAGATCATGGGGAGGTTATGGAGGTATGGGAGTTACAACCATAACTCCATACATATTGGAGTAATGGGAGTTATGGAGATAATGGAGAATAGTAATGAATGTTACTCTTTTATGAGTTATGAACATCCACCATTAGATAATTATTTATAACAACGAAAACATATTTTGCTATTGACAATTACAATTCATTTATAATTGTATATGTGAATGTGGAAAAAAAAAAAGTTGAACTCAACATGGAGACGATTAACACAAAATATCACCACGCTAATTTATTATACACATTAATTAGCTCAATTTTATTACTCGAATACATGTTATTAGAAGAATATATATATGATTAAAGGTTTACTATCTTTTGTACAAATTTTGTGATATATAACTTGAGATACTCGTGCTATGCAGAGTATAGAAACTAATACTATATTATAAGTGGGAATCCCCTAAATGAAAAATTATATTAAGAAATTAAAACGAAAAAGGGTCAAATATGCACCTCTGCTATAATTAATTGTTTAAAGTTGTCCCTCGTTATACTATTGTGCCATAAAACTCCTTGCCGTCTTACTATCCTAACAAATCTATCCTTAATTAGGCGGAGGTGACACGTGGCTGCACAGGATTAAATTGACCTTTTTTCATTTTTTTCTAACCCGATTCACTTAAGAAACCCACTATCTGACCCAAAGTTCACCCGCTTCTCTCCTATTTTCCTCTACTCTTCCCTCTTGCATCACTGTTATGACCATGGCTAGAATCTCTATTGGAGAACCTTTGGGTTTGAAATTTACTAGATTTGACGGGAAATATATTTTTTCGGCGAGCCATTGTTCTCTTTTTCATATGTTCTTTTTATTTACCAGATCCAGAAGAGAGACGAAATAATAGATGAAACTCCGACCATGGAGTATGGTTAGCATCTTGCCGAAGAATTTTTCGGCAACCTTTGTGCACCATGTTTTCTCTCTGACCGTTTGTTCGGTGTTTAACGCTTTCGTAGCAGCGCTTCAGGCGACTTTTATTGTAACAACAGTGGCACATTAGATTCAGCTTGCTCATGTGATTATAAATTGAAGAAGTACATTGGGAGACCTTTGACTTTTGAGAAGACTTCAAAAGTTTGTTTGACAAGAAAGTGTTTCAACATATACTTGCAGATTTGTATCATGGAATTTTACAATCAAATTTTAAATTTTTTTTCTCAAATGAGATCAGATTTTTTCATAAATTCATCATTTTTGCCCTCTTGTTTGTGAATTATTTTGATCGGTTGAATCAATTGTTTCCTGCGGGAGTATGATATGGAAGTTTGACTAGATAACAACTAAAATAATTACGCTTCCTCTTATCACTAAAAAAGAAAGAGGGATTATTTCTTTGGATCTGCAAATTTGCACCTAGAAAGAAGGTTCTCCTTTCCCAGTCAAAAAAATCGACCGAGTCTAAAAAATTATTTGCTGTTGTTTGCACGAATCTGAAAAATAATCATGCTATTGTGTTACCGAAAATCTCCCCTAGATACAGATTTGCTCGGTCAAAATAATCGCACCTTGGCAAGTACCTCCCCTCCTAAAATTGGAATAAAACGTTGGTTATGAAAATTGTGGATTTTAAGATGATGGGATGAAGCAAAAGAAAAACTGAATGGTGGGTTTGGTGAGTTGCAGAGTGATTAAATTAGATGACCAAATTCCACCATTTTCATAACTAAAAAATTTGCAATCTCTGGTAAACACTAGTTGATTGAGTACTAAATTGCAATCTACTATCATTAGCGGTTTGGATTTTCTTTGGATTGGAATATATAGATTTGGTCATGAAAATGGTGAAATTTGTGATGATGGATGAAAAGAAAGGAAATAGATTGATGGGTTTTGATAAGAATGATTTTACATAGTGAAATAAATTATTTTTGGAAAATGGTGATTGAGCTTGGGAATTGGTTTTTCCAAGAGAAATTTCGGATGGTGAAGGAGATGATCCAATATTAAAAAATAATTTAAAATAAGATAAAATGGGTTACAGGTTATGGTAAAAATTGTGCGGGCTACTCTATTTGGTCGCCTCTATTTAACCTATACCCGCTTTTTTTTAAAACTTTTAACTTATACCCACTTTTTAAATAACTTCAGCTCTCTTTCCCTCGCTGAGCTGAACTTCACCAGTTAAGCTGAAGTTCGCTAGTTATAAAGACAAAACTTCAGCATACGGGGCTGAAGTTCCCCAGTTACAAAGACAAAATTTCATCTCTAGAGCTGAAGTTTCCCAGTTACAAACTTCAGCTTTAGAGCTGAAGTTCCCAAGTTATAAAGACAATTACAAAGACAAAACTTCAGCTCTAGAGAACTTCAGCTCTAGAGCTGAAGTTTTGTCTTTGTAAACTGGGGAACTTCAGCCCAGTATGCTGAAGTTTTTGCCTTTATAACTGGGGAACTTCAGCCTGTATGTTGAAGTTCCCCAGTTACAAACACGAAACATCAGCTATAGAGCTGACTGGGGAACATCAACCCCGTACGCTGAAGTTTTTGTCTTTATAACTAGGGAACTTCAGCCCCGTATGCTGAAGTTCCCCAGTTACAAAGATATAGATGAAGCTCCCCAGTGTAACTGGGGGAACTTCAGCCCCGTATGCTGAAGTTTTTGTCTTTATAACTGGAGAACTTGAGCCCCGTATGCTGAAGTTCCCTTCAGCTTTAGAGCTGAAGTTAGTTCCCCAGTTACAAGACAATAACTTCAGCTCTAGAGCTGAAGTTCGCAAGCTACTTCAGGTCGGTCTACTAGAATGCTGAAGTTTTGCGTGATTGCTTTTGCTACTTCAGCCCCGCATGCTGAAGTTATGCGCAAAAGCGGGTACGGATGCAATTTTTTTACAAAGCGGGTATGAGTTAAAACGTGGCACAAAAAGTGAGTACGGATGCAAAAGCCCCCAGGTTATGGGTTTCTTGGAGCGGGTCGCTTAATATGTGCCATAGATGTAAAAAGGGCACGGATGTGTGCCACGTGTCACCTCCGTCTAATCAAGGATAGATTTGTTAGGATAGTAAGATGACAGGAGTTTTATGGCCCAATAGTATAATGGGGGACAACTTTAAACAATTAATTATAGTAAAGGGACATATCAGACCCTTTTTTGATTAAAAATTAATCGACTATTTTGCCCTAAACCATAAGTAGAAATATTTTATCTAAATAATACTACTAGATAAAATTAAGCACATTTGTAATATGTTATTTGTGTATGATGTATTTATTTACTTGCTTTTAATGATTAAAACACCAATGCAACTCTTCTTGGGAGTCACCATATTTTTTTATAACGACCGGGTAGGTCGGTCGTTCTGAGAGTTGTAGCCTTGTTTTCCCATTACTGCTCATTTTATGCTTATTAGCTGCTATGTGACTTGTCAGGGCAGTTGGTTCGTTTTCGGGGGGAGTGTTTTGGGAGGAGTAGAGACCCTTAGTCTCAAGGTAGGAAACTTAAGTTGAAAAGGTTGATCGGATATTGACTTATGTGTAAACGACTCCGGAATGGAGTTTTGATTGTTCGTCTAGGTCCATTGGCTGATTTTGGACTTAGGCTTGAAATGGCAAAAGTTAAAAACTTAGAAGTTTGACCGAGAGTTGATTTTGTGGTTACCGGGCTCGGGTTGGGGTTACGGAAGTTGGAGTAGGTCCATTGTGTCATTTGTGTCTTGTGTGCAAAATTTGAGATCAATCGAACATGATTTGATAGGTTTCGGCATCGAATGTAGAAGTTAGAAGTTCAAAAATTCATTAGGCTTGAATGTGTGATTCGGGGTTTTAGCATTGTTTAATGTGATTTGAAGGCTCGACTAAGTTTTGTATTGTGTTTTAGGACTTATTGGTATGCTTGTTTGGGGTCTCAGGGGACCTCGGGTGGATTTCGGATGGTTAACGGAGTGATATGGGACTTGGAATGACTGTTGAAACCTGCTGGCGTGAGTGTTCTGGTTTCCTTCTATACAATCGTGCGGATAGGTCCGCGATCCTAATGGTTGATGGACGCTGATGGGAATTTTTTCTACGCAATCGCGAGGAGAGTTCTGTGATCGCATATCTGGAGCAATTTGTCGCCCCCACCCCCCTCTTTTTCCTCGCACGGGTCAGGTGAGGAGAGATCGGGTTTATGAAATTCTGGACAACTCCTTAAAGGAAGAGATTTAAGTAAGAGTCGCCACCTAACAATTTTGTGGTGCGTTAGGGAACCTAGAGTAGATAACTCATGAACTACTTTGCATTACCAGAGATTGGGTAAGGGCCTGAAGTTATCCTAAGGGGAAGGTGTTAGGCGCCCCTCAAGATCCACAACATTGGGTCCCAGCCAAGAAGTTTTGTGAATTTGGACGGTAAACAAATAGCAAGTAAGGTTCATATAAGAGGGGATTTCAAACAAGTATGAAAATCTTTAAAGGTTTTGGGAAACATTAGAGTACAAAAATTTGAAAAGAATTGTCCTAGATTTAAAGTAATACGGATCACATTAATGCAATACCCGGTAATCACTCCTCGAAGGGGGGCTACACGTGGTATTAGCGCATCGGTCATCATATCTGTATTCTACCCTTCCCACCCCGCAAAGGTATTTAAAATGCATGTGTTGGTCACAAAAGCTTATTGCGTGCTATTACCCGTCTCATTCTATAAGTACCGGAGGGTGTTTAGGACTACTAATCCTACAAGGTGAATACTAAGTTGAACCCCCTAGGTTTAAAAGGACAAAATCATAAGCGACATATAAAATAATTAGGACTACAAATATGGGGAACACGTAAGGGCAGATAAAAGACTCATAGATCCCTCCACAAGTAAACACGTAAATAGCACGTCTCAAACACATCAAGGGTCCAAAAATCAGAACTTAAAGCAGGAGATTTGAGTGGAAAACAGTAGGTTTCAGTGAGTTTTAGCAAAGGGAATGAATGATTTGAAAACTTAGTAATTTGAAGGCAAAGCAGGATTTTAAAATAAGCAAAGTGATTTACAGAAGGGAGTGACTGATTTTGGAAATCCGGTATTTCAAAGACAGGGCAGGAATTTAGAGCAGCAACTTCAATGAATTTTCCGTAAAAAGTGAATGAATAATCTTAGCAACCAGTAATTTTGAAAGCAGAGCAGGGACTTAAATAACAGAGTGATTTGTATGTATTTCGAAAAAGGGTAAATGGTTTTGAAAATTCAGCAATTTATAGGCAAAGCATGAGTTAAGGATGGTAACAAACAGCAAAGTCTTAAGGATTTTAGAAAAGGACTGATTGGTTTTAAAGACCACTTTTTAATACAGGCAAGACATAAAACAGTTGATTTTGGTTTTAATAAGTATTAGGCCTAAGGTTTGCCTAGGCGTCCATATATATACTGATTATGCACACATTGATTATGAGTCTTGAAGCATGATTTTTAGATGCAAATGCAGAAGCAGTAATATCAATGCAGTTTTTTTATAGTTATTAGTTGTGAGCAGGATTTCTAAAATAAACATGAGAATAGCAAAGATGCTGAAGTAAACAACCTAAACATGGTTTCTAATGCATGGTATGCATGTCCAAAGCATGATACTATTTCACACATAGGTAAAGTAAATCCTATGATCATGATTTCTACCCATACTATATCAAACATGCATAGTCCCCTCCTATATTCACTATCCAGCCCCAAATATTTATTTACAGATTATTACAAACCAAGGATAATAAATTACATTACTGAAAGGAAAATAAGAAGCTACTTCTATAGGGAGCCTTCAATCAGGCCCATATCTCCCAACCTCAATCCTTTCGAATTTCACAGCCTTTCATAATCTGGGTGCGGAAAAGCTCCCTAGGGCCCTCGTGGGTCCCTGGGCAACACCAGCACCCAGATATAATTGCCAAAATAAACATGTGCAGTGTGGAAATACCAGCCTCACTGTGTCCAAGTTCACAGGGAACTCAAGAGGTTCCCTAAGCAATGCTCACACTGAGGGGGTGGAACCTAGGTCTCTAGAAATAATGTGGAGTGCCAGAAGTGATGTTGAAAAGAAAAGGAAGAGTTTTGAAAGAGATTTGTTTGAAACATTTCATAAACCAAAGAGTTTGCTTGATAAAAAACTGTTTGGAAAAGGGAGTGATAAATAACAGTCTAGAATAACCTTAAAAGTGCACACACAGAATCACACAGGTTCAAATACTACAAGCAAGGAGCAGTGGGAGTGGGGACATGTAAAACATATAACTATAAACAGCCCAGTAGGTATAGGAATGGTTTAGACATGTTCAGAGATTGTTTGCCCTGATATAGCCACAAACCAGACATAAGAAGTCACATACAAAGGGTCAAGGGATTGGGATGTATCACAACTATGAAAACAACTATAGTTGTACCCAAAACACACATGACAAAGGGAGACAATAACATGCTGAGTGTATTCTAATCACAGATTTCACAAAAGAACCACAAATAAAAGCAGACAATGAATAATAAGAACTGAAACAAGTAAAGGATCATGGTGTTGATGAAACTTTGAAATTAAAAATAGGACATACCAGTGAAAAGGAAGCAAGCAGAATGAAAGAGCAAGAGAAAGAGCACAATGATTAGCCTTGGCTTATAGTCGGCTAAAAGTAGACAAGAACAAGGACTAAAGTAATAGAGCAGAGAGCAAAGAGTTTTAGTGTGAGAGAGATCTTTGAACCACAAGTCTGTGTGTGTCAGTGTTAATGAGGGAGTAGAGTATATATAGTATTGAAAACTAGTAAGGAAAATAAAGTAGAGAGTGCATAATTATGGAAACAATAACCAATTAGTATCAATTAAGACACTGGACTCCTTTAATTAGGGAGTCAAGTTCAAACGGTGCACTCATGGCTAAATAAGGAAAAGGGATTGATTATAAGACTGATTTTATTATATTAGGGGAAATAAGATCATGTATCATATAATACGAGCCAAATACATAGTACATAATTAAGGGAAGTTCAACTAATAGTATATTCATAAAGCAAAGTATGGTATTGATTTTGAAAATCAGTCGAGGAAATCTCGAATGCAATCACAATTACAGGGAATCCAGTATAATCAAGGAAAGTACCACATAAGGAAGGGAACCTTTTGAAAATCAGCACAGAATATACAAAGCCACAGGTTCGAGGAAAATATCACAGCTAAGCAAAGAGGTACACAGAGTCAATGGTGATTATCAGGCAAACAGTCATTAACCAATATCAATTTGATAATTAATAGCACAAGAATAGGGAACCCTAAGCAAGGAATCACATAACAATAGGACTAAGTCCCTAGCAACAAGAATAAGAGAATACATGAATGGCTTCACAGGAGAACAAGCACACATAATCGAACGGGCTAAAAGAATTAGGGCTTTTAGCATAATAAGTCAAACAAGCAAGAAACATAAGAGAATAGTTCAAAAAATACAGTGGAAATCACTAAAGCTAGAAGTAAAAACCGTTCTTTGAAAGGGGTTAAGAAACCCTAATTTCGAAATTAAAAGAAATCGTTTAAAGATGGGATTTTTATAGAGAAAACGTAGAAAAGTTTCACAATACTGTAGATCTATGGTATATCTTAAAAGAAGTTGAAGAATCATAGTATTAGGGTTTCGTGGAACCCAGAGAAAAAGAAGAACCTCAGAGGTGGCACCGGCTTAAGCTGGAGTAGGTCGTAGATCATTACTCAGACGGACGGGGAGGCTGAAAAGGTGGCATGGGACCGTGGGAGGCAAGATAATCGCTCTGAGCTCTCCTGAGGTCCCCAGGGTTTCACTGGACCGATGAGAGATAAGCAGATAAACTAAAGAGGGTGAAGGACCATGGTTTCTGGTGAGAGACCAGCCGGAGAAAACAGACGAGTTCTATCGGAGAAGGAGAAGTCCAAGAGACTTCTAGAGAGAACCAGAGGATACAGAGAGAGATAGAGAGATAGAGAGAGAAATGGTCTCGAAAGAATGAGGGGTCGGAGGGGGTAGTTGAGAGTTAATTAAGGAAAATTGATTCTGGGCCGTTGATCTATCTTGATCAACGGATCAGATAGATTGAGGGATTGGGTCGGGTAGGAATTGGGTCTGGGCTGGGTGAATTGGGTTAATAAAATCAGGTGGGGTTGGGTTGAAATGTGGCTAGGATTTAAATAAAATGTGGCTAGTCGTTAAATACCCATAAAAATTGATAATTAATTAAAATAGCTTTTATAAGAAAATGAAATTAAGTTTAAATAGGTAAAATTACAGTAAGTAACTAATATTAAGTGCAAAAGATGCATAAGTTTCACATTAAAATAATATAAAATGTTCAATTGGGTTATAATTGTAAAATTGTTATAATTGAAATTAAATGAGACTCAATTGGCTAATTTGTGAAATAATTGAATTTTACTGGATAAAAAATGATTATAAATAACATACTGAGCTGGGGTCTTTTTGGAATTATTTATAGCATAATTTATAAATGATTTAAATATGAAATATTAAAATAAACAGGAAAATAATTTAATAAAAATAGGGAAAAAATAGGGAAAAACACTCATTATTACAAAGAGTAATTTTGAGGGCTTATATGCAAGTTTGAAAACAAATTAAGGAAAAATTGGGTATCAACAGCTGCCCATCTTTACCCGAGAAGGATGAAAGAGTTGTCGGGTAAAGATATGATGCTCAATTTGACCGAGAGGAAATCGTGGGAGAGAATTAGGCCACACCCTGGATTCTGAGCTGCCTACATATCCCTGCTTTTACAGGAATCAGGTCGTATGTAGTTCCGGAATCATCGGCGAAATATATCGGTGATGTTTCACAAGAACGGACGCAAGGTGCGAGGTAAGGTAAAGTGGGAAGGTCTTACGGGGTTGTAGCGGAGAACTGGAGCGGTCCGCTCCTGCCTGGTTGGCTGTTCCGGCCGGATTACCTGCAAATAAATAACAAGCATATATCGTGCATAATATAAACATGATGCAAGTTCCCGTTGGACTATGAATGTTGTCTTTGGACAATTGAGGATGATTGTCCTTAGACCATGATGTCTTGGGCCATGAATCGCTTGGTGCGGGATTCGCAGGCTATGAAATGACGTTCTCGGGCCATGAGGACGGTGCCTCCGAACCATGATGCCTTTGAATAATGATATGCAAGTTGAATGAAAGAGATGCTCGGGCCATGAAATGATGTTCTCGGGCCATGAAGATGGTGCTTCCGAATGATGACGCCTTTGGACAAGTTGGAGATATTTCAGCCCATGAAGAATGCAGTAGTATTATGCTAACAAGACAGAGTTTAGTCTTGCAATTTGCGAAAGAAAAGAGGGACAGAGCTTATCCCGAGAGACGCATAAATAAATAACGTCACGAAAGAGTGGTTGCTTTGAAGAGGTAGATAGGAGCTTTATGCAATTTAGTAAAATGCAGGGGAGGTAGCGTAGAATCTCAGAAAGCAGAATGGTAGCCTTATGCAATGCAGGAAATAAAATGCAGGGGAGGTAGCGTGGAACCTCGGAAGGCAGAATAGTAGCCTTATGCAATGCAGGGGAGGTAGCGTAAAACCTTGGAAGGCAGAATGGTAGCCTTATACAATGCAGGAAATAAAATGCAGGGGAGGTAGCGTAGAACCTCGGAAGGCAGAATGGTAGCCTTATGCAATGCAGGAAATAAAATGCAGGGGAGGTAGCGTAGAACCTCGAAAGGCAGAATGATAGCCTTATGCAATGCAGGAAATAAAATGCAGGGGGAGACAGCATTTAGTCTCGAAAGGAAGAATGGCCTTATGCAGTGTGGGAAACTAAATGACAGTAAGAGTTCTTAGCTGATGATAAACTGCGGTGATACGATTGTGGTGAATAAGCGTTGTTTGTGATGATAGTAAGTGTTGGCATGTGCAACGAGTTTGAGAGCGTGTCCTTAAGAAATATGCATCTTGCGAAGATAGTAATGTGTTTTGGGCTTTCGCCGTCTTGGTGCCTGCATCCAAAGAAGAATTGTGAGTTCTGTAAAGGGGAAGGTTAGTTTGCATCCCCACTGGCTCGGTTCGGCCTGTCTCCTTGATAACGAGGATTTTGTTGTTCATATCACAGGGGTAGCGTTGCTAAACAAGCTGTTTTGAGAAAGCAAATATGAATGGTTTTATAAAAATATAAGATATAATTTAAAGTAATTTCTTTGGATGAACCGACGACCACGACGCGTTTCAAGGCATTGCAACCTCTCTTGCTATGGAATTTTGAGGGTCCTCCTCAAAATTCTGCCCTAGTTAGATGGATGAATGCTTCTGGTTGTTGCTTGTGCGGTGCTCGGCTGCATTTGCTTCGGAATTTTGAGGTCCCTTCTCAAAATTCTGCCCTAGTTAGATGGATGAATGCTTCTGGTTGTTGCTTGTGCGGTGCTCGGCTGCATTTGCTTCGGAATTTTGAGGTCCCTTCTCAAAATTCTGCCCCAGTCTCCATTCGTGGGGAAAATAAAATTTTATTAAAATGTAACCGAACCCATAGGGCTGCCTACGTATCCCCTCTTAAACAGGAATCAGGTCAGGCGTAGTTCAATTTACAACATTTGATAAAAGCATGAAAGTTACACATAGTAGCGTTTGACTGCATCTGAGTTGATTGGCATTGGCCAGATTTCTCCATCCATTTCTGCAAGTATGAGTGCTCCTCATGTCAGCACTCGGTGAACCATGTACGGGCCTTGCCAATTGGGAGAGAATTTCCCTTTTGCTTCATCTTGGTGAGGAAAGATCTTCTTTAACACCAGTTGCCCCGGTGTGAATCGTCTTGGCTTGAATTTCTTATTGAAGGCTCTGGTCATTCTGTTCTGATATAGCTGACCATGAAAAACTGCGTTCATTTTTTTCCGTCTATGAGGGCCAATTGCTCATAACGGCTTTGTACCCACTCTACATCGCTGAGTTTGGCTTCTTGTATGATTCTCAGGGATGGAATTTTGACCTCGGCAGGAGTAACGGCTTCTGTACCATAAACCAACATGTAAGGAGTTGCCACAGTTGATGTGCGAACTGTGGTCCAGTATCCCAGTAAGGCGAATGACAGCTTCTCATGCCATTGCTTGTGCTTCTCTATCATCTTTCTCAATATCTTCTTGATATTCTTGTTGGCAGCCTCAACGTCTCCATTCATCTGAGGTTTGTATGCTATGGAATTCTTGTGTTTGACCTTGAAGGTTTCACACATGTCTCTCATCAGGTCAGTGTTGAGATTGGAACCATTGTCGGTAATGATTGACTCTGGAACTCCGAATCGACAAACTATGCGGTCACGGACAAAGTCAGCCATGACTTTCTTAGTAACTGCTTTGTAAGAGGCTGCTTCGACCCATTTGGTAAAGTAATCAATGGCAACCAGAATAAACCTGTGTCCATTGGAGGTGGAAGGCTCGATTGGTCCAATAACATCCATGCCCCAAGCGGTGAACGGCCATGGTGAACTTGTTGCATTAAGCTCATTGGGAGATACCTTTATCATATCCTCATGTATCTGACAACGGTGGAATTTTCAGACATACTGGACGCAATCCATTTCCATGGTCATCCAAAAATAACCGACCCGAAGTATCTTCTTTGCTAGAACGAACCCGTTCATATGAGGACCGCATGTACCAGCATGTATATCCTCCAATAGTTGTGTTGCTTCTTTTGCTTCGACACACCTTAGAAAACCTAAATCAGGAGTCCTCCTATACAGGATCCCTCCGCTGTGAAAGAAATTGTTTGACAACCTTCGAAGTGTGCGTTTCTGAGTAGCGTTTGCAAGTTCTGGATATTCTCCCTTTACTAAGTACTCCTTGATATAATGAAACCAAGGCTTTCCGTCTACTTCTTCTTCAACATGGGCGTAGTAGGACGGGTGACTGTGGATCCCCACTAGGATGGGATCGATGAAATTCTTGTTTGGATGTTGGATCATAGATGACAAGGTAGCCAATGCATCGGCGAACTCATTTTGGATTCTGGGGACGTGTCGGAACTCTATCTTTGTGAACCTCTTTCTCAACTCCTGTACACGATGTATATATGGCAGTATCTTGGAATTCTTGGTCGCCCATTCTCCTTGTACTTGGCCAAGCTGAGCCCCAAGATGCAGGCCTCATATTCATCTATGTTGTTGGTGCAGGGGAACCTAAGTTTGGCGGATATTGGATAGTGCTGACCGGTTTCTGATATTAAGACTGCCCCAATACCTACACCTTTGAAGTTTGCGGCCCCATCAAATAACATCCTCCAACCATCGTAAGATTCTCCAATGTCCTCTCCTTCGAATGATACTTGTTCATCGGGAAAATACATTTTTAATGGTTCGTATTTCCCGTCCACAGGATTTTCAGCGAGATGATATGCTAATGTTTGTCCCTTGACCGCCTTCTGATTCACATAAATAATGTCGAACTCACTTAACAGGATTTGTCATTTGGCCAGTTTGCCAGTGGGCATGGGCTTCTAAAAGATATATTTCAATGGATCCATCCTTGATATGAGGTACGTTGTATATGCACAGAAATAGTGCCTCAAATTTTGTGCGACCCAAGTCAGAGCACAGCAAGTGCGTTCCAATAAAGAGTACCGTGCTTCATATGGAGTGAATTTCTTGCTAAGATAGTAAATGGCCTGCTCTTTTCTTCCTGTTTCGTCATGTTGCCCAAGAACGCAACCGAAAGCTCCATCTAGCACAGCAAGGTAAAGTAACAGAGGTCTACTTGGCTCGGGTGGTACCAGTACTGGTGGTGTTGAGAGGTACTCCTTGATTCTATCGAAGGCCTTTTGACAATCCTCGGTCCATTTGGTTGCAGCATCCTTTTTCAGCATCTTGAAAATTTGTTCACAAATGACGGTAGACTGGGCTATGAACCGGCTGATGTAATTGAGCCTCCCCAGGAAACTCATAACATCCTTCTTATTCTTTGGCGGCGGAAATTCTTGGATGGATTTGACCTTTGATGGATCCAGTTCTATTCCTCGGCGACTGACGATAAACCCTAGTAACTTGCCAGCAGGAACCCTGAATGCACACTTTGCAGGTTAAGTTTCAAATTGCACTTCCTTAACCTGTTGAAGAACTTCCTCAGATCTTCCATATGGTCAGTGGCTTTCTTCGATTTGATGATGACGTCGTCCACATATACCTCGATCTCCTTGTGAATCATATAGTGCAATATAGTAGTCATGGCCCTCATGTAGGTGGCCCCTGCATTCTTCAGATCGAATGACATCATCTTGTAACAATACACTCCCCACGGCGTGATGAATGTCGTTTTCTCAGCATCTTCCTCGTCCATCCAAATCTGATGGTAGCCAGCGAAACAATCTACAAAGGACTGCAGCTCATGCTTGGCGTAATTTTCAATTAGGATGTGTATATTTGGCAAGGGAAAATCGTCCTACGGACTGGCCCGGTTGAGATCCCGGTAGTCGACACAGACTCTAACCTTCCCATCTTTATTTGGCACAAGCACGATGTTGGCTAACCATGTCGGGTATTCAACCACCCGGAGAACCCTGGCGTTGATCTGCTTGGTGACCTCTTCTTTGATTTTCAAGCTCATGTCTGGTTTGAAATTCCTGAGCTTTTGCTTCACCGGTGGGCATGTCGGATCAGTTGGCAACTTGTGGGCCACAATAGATGTATTGAGGCCAGTCATGCCATCATACTACCAGGCGAATATGTCCTTATATTCTCTTAAAAACTCTGTATATTCCTCTTTTTCTAATGGCGATAGATGAACGTTGATGCGTGTTTCTTTGACATCCTCTGCGTTTCCCAGGTTGACAACCTCAGTCTCATCCAAGTTAGACTTGGGTCTATTCTCAAAGTTCTCGACCTCTTTAACAATATCCTCAGGTATATCATCCTCGTCTGAATCGAAATCCGTTTGTTGCGTTGCCTCGTTGCATGTCACATTCGTCGGTTCGTCAAGATAAGTAATAGTAATGTTGTGTAAATAAAGTAATGGGGAGGAAAACAGTAGCAAGTAAATATACGATTTATAGAGAAACTACAAATGCTTTGATAAATTGAATAATCATTTGAACATAGGAGCTCTTTCTTGCAGAAATTAAAAATGCGAGAAGGAAGAAAAAATTTTAAATAAATAAGCTGTAAATAAATGCTTGTTTTGTTAGCCTTGCTACCCCGAGGCTCGATGGGCTTTGTCGTCCTGACAGACCAATTCTTGAGATATGATCCTCTGCCCACGACCTGTATGGAAGGGCCTTCCTCCCCCTCCTCTTCAAGAATGACACAGCAGTCCATGTCCTCATCGTCCAAAAATAAATCACTCATTGCCGCTAACGCTTCCTCTTCGTCCGTACCGTAGATGATATCAGCTTGCTGGAAAGTTTGCTCCAGGTGAGGTATTGGCTGCTCCAATGGGTAGTAAGGATTGTACCATGGTGGCGACCAGTCCTTGAATTCCTTCTAGGTGTACTCATACCCCAGCCCGAAAGTAGTATCGTGCTTCTTGAGTGTCATTGGCTTCGTTATTCCCTGGAGATTTTTACCAAGCCCTTTAACTGACTCGTATCCTTTCCAGTTCAATATGCTCTCGATCTTACTGTCCCACCATTTGTCATTATCAATGGCGTTAACTCGTTCAATGTTGTGGTAGATTTCTCCACCCAGCTTCCTTCTCACATCAGTGACCGAAAAAGTCTGGAGACCGTAGATATGGTTTCTACCGTTGCCATGAACGACTACCTCTTGATGATTCCATTCAAACTTCAATTATTGATATAGGGTTGATGCCACATCCCTAGCGACGTGTATCCAAAGTCGCCCTAACAGCGAGTTGTAGGATGCGGGCACGTCTATCACTTGGAAGTCTACATCGAACCAGGTTGGTCCCATCTGTAAGCGCAAAGTGATTTCTCCCATAGTGGACCTCTGCGAACCATCTAAGTCCTTTTCAATGATCTTTCCTTCTTTTATATCATGTAGACTTTTGCCCAATTTCTTGAGTGTGATCATCGAACAAATTTTGAGGCTGGAACTCCCATCAATTAAGATCCTTGTAATGAAGTGGTCCTCACATTTCACAATGATGTGCAGTGCTCTATTATTCCCTAACCCCTCGGGCGGCAACTCATCTTCATGGAAAGTAATCTTGTGGCTTTATAGAACCTGGCCCACCATGTTTGCCATTTCCCCGCTAATGATATTGTCTGGTACGCATGCCTCACTCAGCACTCTCAGCAAGGAGCTCCTGTACGTCTCAGAATTATGTAATAGAGAGAGGATACATATCTGAGCTGGTGTCTTGTTCAACTGGTCGAGGATTCAGTACTCTTTGTCTTGGATCTTTCTCCAATGATTGTCTGAACCTGTCTCAATGGTGGGAGGACGGTTGACGGCCTTCTTGCTAGATTCAGCCAAATGTTCAGGGGTATAAACTCTGCCAATTCTGGTCATACCCTGTGAAGCAATGGCTTCCTCAAACTTTTGTGTAGTCCCATGGGATGGCATTTGAGTAAAAGGGTTGCGTTGTTGACATTGCTACTGGAATAGGTGTGGTAATCCTCATTCCCACCGGACCATATGTTATAGGTGTCCAGACTGCTACTTCGAGTGGCCGTACAAACTCAACTTCGATTGGCACTGGGGCCTTTTTCCTTTGTGGGCGATCTCGATTTAAACTCGAGTGGAATGGACATGTTTACCTCAGCATCTTCGGATGGATGCATCTGAACCACAATTGGGTTGAGAGTAATTGTGGGATTCTTCGGATCACTCTCTGCAATCAGCCCAATTGATCTCTCAAGATCCCAATCATCATCTACTTCAATCATATGGACACCACCTTTATGGTCTGGCAGCGGATTATTGTGAACATTAGGAGCAGGGTCCTTGGCTACAATGATCTTGTTATCTATGAGGGTTTGTATCTTGTCTTTCAAGGAATGGAATTCCTCGATGGTGTGTCCCTTCATGTCGGAGTGGTAAGCACAGGATTTGCTTGGGTTGATCCACTGAGAAGGGTTCTCAGGGGTGGCAGCAGGAATGGGTGTGACGTAACCGG
>ML321331.1:0-11823 GCA_005239505.1 Nicotiana paniculata
AAACAGGATGAATTGAAGTACTAAAAGAAATATATTGTTTTTGAAACTTAAACTGAAATTAGGACATACCAGTATAGGAGATAGCAAACACAGATGAAGAGTAAGGGGGTAGAATAATCAGCCTTGCTTGCAGCCGGCTGATAATAGCAAGTAACCATAAGGAGAGCAGAAGAGAGTATTTGTGTATACGAGTGAGTTTTGAGAAATTTGTTCGTGTCTGTTTAGTGTCAAGGAGAGATAGCATATATAGTAGTTTGAAACTAGGTAGGATAAGGTAACAATCAAAGTCAGACAGTGATTGTGGAATTAGAATCAATCAACATAAGATCAATATAAGTACTCCCTTCAATTAAGTTGTTAAATTTGAACGGTAATAGACATGCAATAAATAAGGAAAGATACCATATGACTGGAATATAACACAATAAGGAAATAATTTCAACACACTACCAGTATAGAACATGTAATTGAGGCTAGGTTCATAGGATTCTTATTACAGAAATAACATAAGAATTAATTTGACAGCATAGTCGACCATAAAAATAAGGCAAGAAATAAGTTAAGGTCGGAAAATCAGCAGGTAAATCATCATAAGGGATTAGTGAAAGGTATCAATCACAGGGAATCAAGGGTTCAAATAGGAATAGTACTGATTAGGGGGAAGCAACACAAATTGCACAGAATAAACACATGATAAGCAAGGCAAAAGGCAAGAATTAGAACCCTAATAGACATGGTAAAGTAAAGATCATATAGCATCAGGGATTCAAATTGTATATAGTAATGATAAACATAAATCTCTGATAGTAAGCGAGGTAAGAACATAATAGGCAGAATCAGAAACCCTAGTAAGTTAAACAGGGTGAAAATCACAAAAACACTCAGATTAATCGAAGCAGAGTCATGAGAATCAAACATGCAAACAAGTTTGAAAGAACGAACAGTAAAGATAAACTCAGAACCCAAAGATTAAATAAAGAAACTTAAGGTTTCAACATAATAAAATCAGATGAAGGAAAAATTTAAACAAATCATTTAAACACAGTGAAAATCACAGAATAACACTAAAGTCAGAAGAAGAATCATTTTTTGAAAAGGGGTTAAGAAACCCTAGTTTGAAGATGAAGAGATGCTTTAGGAAAATCGGAAAATCTTTAAGAAAACAACAAAATAACTCGGAATATACCCAGATCTATTGCAGATCTAAGAAATCCAGTGTTAAAATTAGGGTTTCAGAGAGAGAACCCAAAGAGAGAGAGAGAGAGTCGGCTTAGAAACCACAGGTTCTAGCCAGAGATGGGAGGATCTTACTCAGATGGCCATGGACGGCCTGAGAATGACATGAAAGCCATGGGAGGTGAGCACGGACCCCGGGGGGTGGATGAATAACCAACCGGTCCCCTTGAGGATCTCAGGGATGCAAGAATCGAGCCATAGAGAGAAGCCATAGAGGCTAGGAGGTAGGGAACCGCCATTGTTACCGGCCGACCAGAGAATAGAGAGGGGATTAGGGTTTCATGCAGAGAGGATTTGAGAGAGAAAGGGATGGGGATGACGGCAGATAAAAGATGAGGGTAATGAGAGAAGTGAGGGTTTGGGAGATGGGTCGTTTGGATTAATTAAGGAAATGGTAAATCCAGACCGTTGATCTAAGTGATTAATGGTCAGGATTGAAGTGGAGTATTGGGTTGGGTAGGATAAATGTATTGGGCTTAGGTGTTTGGGCCGTTTTAATCAGACTTGGGTTTGGTCTAAGTAGGTTATAAATGAAATGGAAGTGGCTATCTGTTAAATACCCCATGTAAATTAATTAAAACAATTTATAAAAAAAATAACTGTTAATTATAAAAATGAATTTCATGTGTAGAAAATAATTAAGATGATTACTTAGTATTTTAAAAATACAAATGATTAATTTCTGGATAAAAATATTATAAAATCATATGATTGGGCTATAATTGCAAAGTTATTGCAATTATAGCCAAAAAGGTGCCAATTTGGCTAATTATGAAATAATTTGGTCTTAATAGGACCAAAAGTAATTAATGAGACCAAGAAAAGCTTTTGAAATCATTTGTAATGCAATTTTATAATTATTTTTGGCAATAAAATGCTGGATAGATTAATACAAATATAGGAAAATTGTGAAAAAATATCAATTGCTATTGCGCCCAAAGCAGTGCAGTCTTTCCTGGCCAAATCAAGGAATTGGGTGATCCATCGCCTTGACTTGAGTCTCCACCACATCTATTTCCTGCGCTGTAATGAAGTTAGAAGTTTCCGGCTTGCTTTCTCTCTTCTCTTGCAGTTGGCAGTCTCAGTCAACCTTGTTCCGGGCCTTCTCTTCTACTCTATCTGCTTATTGGATTGGTAGGCGATGATTTTGAATCTATATATGCAAATTTAAAATATTTTGAAAAAAAAATTGGGTATCAACAGTCGTGGCCTATGAAAACGAGGATTGCCTAAAAGATCTTATGATCTCGAAGTTTTAATAATTTGACATCATTTACTTTATGGACGGCAACCCCCGAGAGTGGGGGTAATTATGTGAACTTTGGTTATGGTCAGCCCTTAAGCCTGTTTACATAGTAGATCGAGAGTATCACATTGTAAAGTATAAAAAAAATTCTAAGGCATGAGATATCGGCAAGGAAAAATACTTCTCTTTATAAATGATTATACACACGTACGTGTTTTGTTCCAGGGCTCGAGCAAACTATGCGGGCACAGTTCGTTTGACCTTTTGGCCCTTAAAAAATTTTCCCTATCGAGACCCTGCTGCCATGAAGTAATTTCCTCGCAACAAAGTTGACATTCGAGGGCAATGCCCCCCACTATTCGAGGTTGATTGTAAAGGAGCCTTTTGATACTATTGAATTATTCTAAGTTAGCACGATCAATGGTTGTCTCATTAAAAACCTCGTCGGAAAACCCATTTGGGACAAAACCGGTCTAAGTGAAAAAGAGTGCAACGCGTGCTTTCAGACCTAAGGACTTCGTGTCAAAGAATCCATCATTGTTTCTATTCGAACACCTGCAAGAGTTATTTTAAAGCATAAATGAAAATGAAAGGGGCCGTACCTCAGTAGTAGTAACGTTTTAGGAGCAATACGTTCCAATTGCTTGATAGTTGTTAGTCGTTCATCGTGCCAAGCTTGTAGGATCCTTTTCCGGTGATTTCGAGAACCTGGTACGGTCCTTCCCAGTTCGGACCCAATATTCCTTCATTAGGATTTTAGGTGTTGGGGGTGACTTTTCTTAGCACCAAGTCCCCGATGTTAAAATGTCGAAGATTGGCTCTTCGATTGTAGTACCTTCTGATCCGCTGTTTTTGGGAAGCCAATGGGACGAGAACGGCTTTGCGTTTTTCATCCAACAATTCTAGGCTTGTATTCATGGCCTCGTTATTTGATTCTTCTGTTGCATATCGGAACCTGATGCTAGGTTCTCCGACCTCGGTCGGGATAAGAGCTTCCCCGGCATAGACTAAAGAGAATGGTGTTGCTCCGGTATTGGATTTTGATGTTGTGCGATATGCCTATAGAACCTCGGGTAGTATTTCTCTCCATTTCTCTTTGGCGTTGGTCAATCTCTTCTTGAGATTTTGGATGATGGTTTTGTTGGTCGATTCGGCTTGTCTATTCCCGCTGGGATGATAAGATGTCTATATGATTCTTTTGATCTTGTGATCCTCGAGAAATTTAGTCACTTTGATGCCGGTGAATTGTTTTCCATTATCACATACAATCTCGGAGGGCATCCCGAATAGACATATGATGTGGTCCCAAATGAAGTCTATGACTTCTTTTTCTCTTACTTTCTCGAAAGCATGTGCTTCAACCCACTTAGAAAAATAATCAGTCATAAATAAATGAACCTAGCCTTACCTGGGGCCGATAGGAGAGGGAGGCGATGTCCACTCCCCATTTCATGAACGACCATGGGGATAAGACCGAATGGAGCTGCTCTCCGGGATGGTGAATCATTGGCGCATACCTTTGGCATTTGTCGCATTTTCGAATGAATTCCTTTGAATCTTTCTCCATGTCGATCCAATAATAGTATGATCTGATTACTTTATGGACCAACGATTCGGCACCGGAATGATTTCCACAAGTGCCCTCGTGAACTTCCCGTAGGACGTATTCGGTGCCACCCGACCCCAAACTTATTGCCAACGATCCATCCAACATCCTTATAAACAGCGTTCGGTCTTCGGACAAAGTGAATTGTGTTGCCTTTGTACACAGATATCTCGACTCCTTTAGATCTGATGGAATCTTCCCATTCTTTAAGTACTCTATGTACTTGTTTCTCCAATACCAGGTCAAACTTGTGGAGTTTATCTCGGCGTGACATTCTTCGATCACTGATCTCATGAGTTGTACGACAGTCCCCGAGTTGGGCTCGTCATCTTCGACCAATGAACCTAAGTTTGCAAGAGCGCCGACCTCGTAGTTCTGTTCTCAAGGTACATGTTGCAAGGTCCACTCCTTGAATTGATGTTGTCATGACCCAAAAATCCATAAGGTCGTGATGGCGCCGGACACCGCTGTCAGGCAAGCCAATCATTAAATAGTTAAGCTAAATTTCCTGTTTTTAGCATTTTTGAAATCATTACCTTTCACTTTAACACGTAACAACTAAATAAAATCCATTAAGTAAAAATAACAGTCCAATACCCCATTTTAATAAAGTACATCCCAACACATCCCAGAACCCGGCGACACAAGTACATGAGCAATTTCTAAGAATTTTACAAATTCTACAAAGCTTGTCAGAAATACAAATTGGACAAGGAATAAAAATGAAAATAAAATACATAGAGGAAGACTCTGTCGACTGGGGGTCGTCTCCGAGTGATGCAGCTCGTCTAAGTCTCCAAGTCAGCCATATTGCTATGAAGGTACATGTGCGACAAAATGCACAGCAAGTGTAGCATGAGTACGAAAACAACGTGTACTCATTAAGTATCTCGCCTAACCTCAGAGAGGTAGTGACGAGAGGTCGAATTAGACACTTGCTATAAGTCGGTTAATTGTAATCAAGTGAGGTGCTAAGCATGAGTATCATAGACAATTAAATAATAATCAGGGATAAGAAACATCAGACTTATTTCACATTTTACACATCAATTCTTCTTATTTTTAACTGGCAATTAAAAATTTCCTAAGGCCGCTAAACATGTATAAATCACAGGAAATACGCAGCAATTATCATGCGCAAACAAAGTGCCGAGGGTCGAACGGCACGGACCAACAATAATAAATTGTGCACTGCGAGGATCGAACGGCTCGAACCATAGATGCATCTATTTTCCCCGCTCGCGAATCGATCACGCGACGCGGTCAACATAATAATAATGAGGCTAACCTGCTCGCGAATCATACCTGCGACTCAAGTGCTCATATGTACACGCATTCACATAATAAATCCGCATTGTTATCAAGAAAACAGCTTCTCAAGAAAATGATAAAAATTCTCTTTAGGTGAACAAAAAGATAGTATATAAATCATTTCTAGGAATTCATTTGCCACATTTGACGAGGTTTTCAAATATTACAAATCTGGTCGGAACACAATTACGCAAGGAAGAATAAATTCTTTTTCTAGATGATTGAGAAAATGAACTCTAGTATTCTTAGGTATTCAATTACTATCTCGATCATATTAGCGGTCTAATATTACTGGCAAGATCACAAGTACAACAAGTAAGTCATACTAGTGGGTCCTAGACTACCCGTACATAAGCATATTAGTAGCTACGCACAGGCTCCCGTCACCTCGTGCGCACGTAGCCCCCCGCAATTAATAGAATGTATTCATTTAGTTCACCTATGGGGGACAATTCCCCCTCACAAAGTTAGAAAGGAGACTTACCTCGCTCCGAAATTCCATAACCGGCTTCCAAGCCCTTCCGACGACTCCAATTGATGCACAACGCTCCAAAACTAGCCAATTAACGGGGAAACCAATGAAACTATACCCTAATACTTGTAAGAATTAAGACTATATAAATTCTCATCTCCGCTCGAAGTATTGACCAAAATGCCCTCGGGCCCACGTGCCCGGATTCCGAAATTTCTCAAAGATAAACTCTACCCATAGACTTACTAGCTTAATATACAATTTACTCTAATTTTCATGCTCAAATTCGTGGCTAGAATCCAAATTACCAAATTTCTAGGTTTTTCTTCAAAATTCCATATTTTCCACAAATTCCCGTACTCAAATCTGTACCTAGACCATGCATTTAACTTAAAAAGAGTTGGGATAACTTACCTTGTGATCCTTGATGAAAATCCCTCCTTGAATCTCTCCACAATCGCCCATCCCAAATGAAAATAGGAGGAGAATTGTCAAAATTCCTGTTTTAAAACATTCTGCTCAAGCCTCATTTCCGCAAATGCGATCCAGCCTTCGCACCTACGCTCCCGCAGGTGCGCCCAAACTCCCGCACTTGTGGCTTCCTCAGCTCCAGCCAAAACTCGCACCTGCGGCTCCAAAGCCGCACCTGCGGCCAAAGCCTCGCAGGTGCGGTCACACAAGATGACAGCAATCTCAACACTCCTTCAAACTCCAAATTTGATCCGTTAACCACCCGGAATCCACCCGAGGCCCCCGGGACCCCGTCCAATTACAGCAACCTGTTCCAAAACATAATGCGGACTTGCTCGAGGCCTCAAATCACATCAAACAACACCGAAATCACGAATCGCACTAAAATTCAAACTTTATGAACTTGAAATTTCCAACTTCTACATCCGATGCCGAAACCTATCAAATCACAACCGATTGACCCCAAATTTTGCACACAAGTCATATTCGACATTACGGACCTGTTCCAACTTCCAGAATTGCATTCCGACCCTGATAACAAAATTTCCACTTCCGGTCGGATTTCTCAAAAACCTTCAAATTTCTATCTTTAGCCAAATGACTTCAAAATAACCTACGGACATCCGAATTCACTTCCGATCGCGCTCCCAACTCCAGAATCACCATACGAAGCTATTCCCAGNAACACTAACTTCCACAATATACGTTGAAACGCTCCGGGGTTATCCAAAGCCCGATCTAGACATACGCCCAAGTCCAAAATCATCATACGAACCTACTGGAACCTTCAGATCCTGATTCCGAGGTCGTTTACTCAGAATCCCAATCTTAGTCAATTTCTCCAACTTAAGGCTTCCGAAATGAGAATTTTCTTTCCAAATTAACTCTAAACTTCCCGAAATTCAATTTCGACCACACCTGCAAGTCATAATACCGGAAACGGAGCTGCTCATGACCTTAAACTGTTGAACGGTGCGCTAGATCTCAAAACGACCGGTCGAGTCGTTACATATCTCCTACTTAAACAGACGTTCATCCTCAAACGTGCTAAGAACTGCTCTGGAGTTATCTAAAATCACTGTTTAACACCTCGTGGACCTGCCCGTGCTACCACCACCCAGTTGATCACATTATCTTGATCAAGCCTGAAGATATCCTCTTTTATCCATACAATAAGCTCAGAACCCAGTTCCAACACCTGAAATTTCTCTACCAGACCTATTTCCAATATATAATCACAGTATCAACTACCACGCGAGGTACCAAAACATGACTGCATACTTTTGCTGAATTTGGCGTGCATATTTCATCATTCAATCACAATGACATTTCCCCGAACCTTAATAGCCAAAATTCCACCACTCTGATGCTCCCAATGCACCTTATGATATATATATATATATATACATCCTGCTATAATGCTGACTATACCACCACATGGAGGAGATGTGCAGAAATTCTAACCAACTGCAGAGTTAACCAAACATTGAATCTCTCCTTTTTGACTAAAATCATCACCTCATTACTAACCAAATACTGGAAATTGTCCTGTAATATACTTCACATAATCTTATCACACCGATCCCAGATTTATAAATCTCGTCCTACCCAGTATGAACTGCTCAGACAACCAATCACCCCAGACATGACCAATAGTCTCACATGATGCCACAATGCGCCAATAGGCCACAATTCGAACATGATACATAAGGAAACGACTCAGGAAGGGACTACTCAACTCACGCAACTAATATGGACTTTCCTCATAAAATAGGAAGTATAACATAAGAAAAATAGATATAGGGAACCTTACTCATCATCGCACTGTTGCGGCGTGCAACCCGATCCAAATCATAAAATTCACATCAGGAGATATACACGGATCTAAATTTCTCACTATTACAAATTACTGAATATCGGTCACAAGCACGCTAAGTGCAGAATACCATTCTAGGGAGATTGATAGAACTATATGCTACAAAACTCAAGCACAGCTGAGGTGCGATATATAATCTGGATCTCAAGAGCCATCCTGCTCACATAACCTCATCACTACGCGGAATCTCAACACATAAGAAATTATCAAGTTGTTTCACAAATCACACGGCACAATCATAATATCACATGAATTTGAAAAAGACGGAACAACACCTGATATTCCAACACCCGTCCTTGAGGAGTGCTATACTGAAATGAACACATCTGACTCGCATGAAGCCGATAATCTTGTTTAAATCCATTCATACACTTCAAGCCAATTCTGCTCGCAATGAACTAGGCTGATAGCCTTACCTGGGTCCAAAATAACCTACTTTCTCTCATAACACGCAAGAACAACCATCATAGCTGGGACAACACCCCACAATCCACAACCAGCTGGACCGAACGCCTTCCTGGCATAAATTTTCAAACAAGCAATATTGCACTTCCTTATACTTGGTCTAAATCTTCAATCAATCAGGTGACTACATGTCACACTTATACAATCTTCCCGTGGTCACGCTCCCACGACCCTCCACGAGGTAACAAGTCTGCACATCCATACCACCGACCACACTAACACTGCAAAATACATCAAGAACCCATGAACAGGGTACAAGCCTCTTTCACCGAATATCGATCTCAGGTGACACAGAAGATAACACCAGCCTACTCTAAACTTTCAAATCCCTTTTTCTTGCTCGCCCGAGCTCATGACATCCTTGCCAACATCGAACCGCAATCTTGATCCTTACTTCCAATTACATACTGCTTACTGCACCTGCATGACAATATGAGATAGCGCAAGAATTCCATCATAACTCTTGAACCACTAATAGGGTGAACACCCCGTCATATAGAAACCCCTAATCCTCAGGGAATAGTCTATACCCCATGATCCTTCCGGGATCCGCCTACATCTGACAATCCATAATACTTGAATGCTTCCAAATAAATCTATTACGGCGGCCGACAAGCCTCACACACGCCAGCACAAACCACATGCATAACTTAACCACATTGAAGGAACTGATCACTGTCGCACATGTTCCATTCCAACCATGGCTAACCAATCTATCTTCTTTTAATCATCCTTAATCGCCTCAGAAACAATAGTAACCCCATTCAACTCATAACAAACTCAATCCTCACTCATCCCGAGTGGCCTTAACTCACGAGACCATGCTATCTCAATCCCACAAACCATCTCATACCCTTCTGATAATCTTTCTACACGCCGAAGTTTACTTCTCTCACTCCCCCAACACTATCCTGCACACTGAAAAATATCATAGAACACTCCAACCATTTTCCCTTTCTCATAAATTATACTGCAAAATCTCAATTCTTAATCATTCTGCTGCCTGAAACCCTTAAACACCGCATTCTTAACCTCCGAGTTTTCTAGGACCGCTATTGAGAGTCACCTACTCTGACTGGCCCCGAATACGATCAACTCCAAGTCTATTCTAGTGCATGAACATCCTCTAAATGAAGTACGTGACTGAGTCACTATCCTTACACCTCGCCTATGCATTAAGCATAAATTCTTAATCCTCCAAAGCCTAACCCTGGTCCAATAGGGCCAACTTTTGCACACATTCGTCAAATCCCACGCACAATCACCATATTACTCATTTTCCTTAGTTGCAATAACTTTCCATTACACCGACAATCCGCCACCCATGAGAACACAATCCTACAACCCAATTGCAGGTGGTGGGACCCCCCCCCCTACTTAGCCCGAAGCTACTCCTTGCACCACTCTAGACCCTGTTGAGGTCCTTTCTCCTTTGTTAGCATGATTTTGCTTAACCAATCCGTCCAATTCTTCCGAATTCCCCTGTCAGTATTTCCTAAATACTCAAATTCTCTAGCACCATTCACACATTCTGCCTCCTACCAAATAGCCACCAGAATCCTTCGCAGAAACTTGCCAACCATCCAACCGCTAACCTACTCACAAGAGATAACCCACCTGTGAAAATCACCAACTGACGCCTTCCAACGACGCTGGAATGTACACTCTCTGTAACATCAATACCCCATCCTAAGCCTGCTCTCATTCACCAACTTTACCAGTCCTTTCGCTCCTCATGGACCTCTACTAAATGCGCTACAACATCTTCAATTCACCGCCATATTGCGTCCTTCTTCATTCCTAACAACTCCTCCCTGTTGTATCCAACCTTCCGCCGAAATAACCCACATTTCAACTTAAGCTCGTGGACTCAATCACCATCCACTAAAACTCACAAACTTTCCCTCAAGATAGGCAGATGTCTTACCACTGAACTCATGTGCTACGCTGCTACTCTCCCACTTGTTGAACTCATTCCTTTAAACAACTACCTGACTTCCGTTCCTTACACCTGGCCTTTTAGAAAGGGAACCACGGCCTAGCACTTTTCACATATCTTCCTTCATCGTATGCTGCCCAATTGCTGCCTCAATTCAATATCATTCTCTGTAGTTCTTAATCCAGCAGTTCGCCACGACTTCAAACTCTCCGAAGATCATCTATATCTAGTTGCCTTCATTATCAACACTTATCCAGTACTGAACCACCGCGCCACAAGGTCTCTGACAGACGCTTCTTCAATACTTCTTCACAATACTCTGACCCCATGCAACCTAAGAAACCATAGCACCGACAAACTTAACATATTTCATTCGATCAGTGACGACGACATCACATCACATGTGCATATCCCACCTCACTTGGAAACACCAAGTCTTATTGCTTTATCAATCCAAAACCTGACCATTTATAGTCCAAATGCCTTTTCTCTCCCGGAACTAAAATGTTGAAATCTCGAAATCACGCCCTTAGAAGACCTCCCTTCAAAACATTCATCACCCCCAACATATGGGCAAGAATTCTATCACCATATAGACATCGCGTGATAACCAATCGTAAACATCATCACAACGTGATCATAACCTCAAGTCCTCAGAATCACAATGATCACGCTCAACTATGTCTTATAAAAGACTAAGCGGGCGTTGCAAATATAATCCGGGGTATTATGCCCAGAGTCGATCCCACAGGGAATTTACGTATCAAGCAAGTTGTCAGAATACTAAAATGTCACTTGGTGTTATTTACACTACTACAACTGAATGAAAATATTAAAACTAAAGATTAACTACAATAAGGTGTAAACAATTGTAATAAAGGTCTAAAGTTATGGTTTCCCCCGTCGGTGAACTTCCTTCTCGGATACTTCTTATAGTTTGATTAGTTGTCTCTATCAATCATGAACACTCTATCTACCATAAATCTCTCTCAAGTAATTATGATAATTTACTAGACGCACTCTCTCAAGTTACGCTAGCTAGATTGCATTACAGTTCACTTAAATTGCACCCGAAGTATCGTTATCTCTAATCCAACCTCTAAACCCTCGGTTATGACTTTCGTCTATACTCTAGGAGTGGTGTTGTTCAAACAACTACCTAAATATGCACTCTCTCTCAAGTAAATACATAATAAATAGG
>ML321331.1:12218-23823 GCA_005239505.1 Nicotiana paniculata
CACCTACACATGAAATAAACTCCATTATGCACATACAAAGTGTATTTTTATCATTAACGCACATAAAATGTAAGGCATATAACATGTTAAACCATGAATTCTAGCCACGCATCACACAGCTACTGGCTGAAACAACATATTACTCTTCTGCAGAGAAACGACAATAGCCTCAATCAACTTCGTAGGGAGAAACATCCCGCACCACACCCATAGAACCATTTCAATTCCTCAAATTTCTGATTCATAGCAAGCGTTTTGCGACGCGTAAGATTGATTAGGAAGAAATGTAGGCATAAGCCTCGGAGGAATCAAATCGCACGATGAGCAATCAAGAAGGGAAGTACTCGTAACAGCCCTGTAGCCTCTCGAAGATAAGTACAGACATCTCCGTACCGATCCGCAAGACTCTACTAGACTTGATCATGACTCGTGAAACCTAAGGGAACCTAGAGCTCTGATACCATGTTGTCGACCCAAAATCCATAAGGTCGTGATGGCGCCGGACACCGCTGTCAGTCAAGCCAATCATTAAATAGTTAAGCTAAATTTTCTGTTTTTAGCATTTTTGAAATCATTACCTTTCACTTTAACACGTAACAACTAAATAAAATCCATTAAGTAAAAATAACAGTCCAATACTCCATTTTAATAAAGTACATCCCAACACATCCCAGAACCCGGCGACACAAGTACATGAGCAATTTCTAAGAATTTTACAAATTCTACAAAGCTTGTCCGAAATACAAATTGGACAAGGAATAAAAATGAAAATACAATACATAGAGGAAGACTCTGCCGACTGCGGGTCGTCCGAGTGATGCAGCTCGTCTAAATCTCCAAGTCAGTCATATTTCTATGAAGGTACCTGTGCAACAAAATACACAACAAGTGTAGCATGAGTACGAAAACAACGTGTACTCAGTAAGTATCCCGCCTAACCTCAGAGAGGTAGTAACGAGAGGTCGAATTAGACACTTGCTATAAGTCGGTTAATTATAATCAAGTGAGGTGCTAAGCATGAGTATCATAGACAATTAAATAATAATCAGGGATAAGAAACATCAGACTTATTTCACATTTTACACATCAATTCTTCGTCTTTTTAACTGGCAATTAAAAATTTCCATAGACTGATAAACATGTATAAATCACAGGAAATACGCAACATTTATCATGCGCAAACAAAGTGCCGAGGGTCGAACGGCACGGACTAACAATAATAAACTGTGCATTACCGAGGGTCGAACAACTCGAACCATAGATACATCTATTTTCCTCGCTCGCGAATCGATCATGCGACGCGGTCAACATAATAATAATAAGGGTAACCTGCTCGTGAATCATACCTGCGACTCAGGTGCTCATATGTAAACGTATTCATATAATAAATTCGTATTTTTATCAAGAAAACAGCTTCTCAAGAAAATGATAAAATTCTCTTTAGGTGAACATGAAGATAGTATATAAATCACTTCTGGGAATTCATTTGCCACGTTTGATGAGGTTTTCAAATATTACAAATCTGGCTGGAACACAATTACGCAAGGAAGAATAAATTCTCTTTCTAGATGATTGAGAAAATGAACTCTAGTCGTCTTAGGTATTCAATTACTATTTCGATCATATTAGCGGTCTAATATTACTGGCAATATCACAAGTACAAAAAGTAAGTCATGCTAGTGGGTCCTAGACTACCCGTACATAAGCATATTAGTAGATACGCACGGACTCCCGTCACCTTGTGCGCACGTAGCTCCCGCAATTAATAGAATGTATTCATTTAGTTCACCTATGGGGGACAATTCCCCCTCACAAAGTTAGAAAGGAGACTTACCTCGCTCCGAAATTCCATAACCGGCTTCTAAACCCTTCTGACGACTCTAATTGATGCACAGCGCTCCGAAACTAGCCAAATAACGGGCAAACCAATGAAAATATACCCTAATACTTGTAAGAATTCAGACTATATAAATTCTCATCTCCGCTCGAAGTATTGACCAAAATGCCATCGGGCCCGCGTGCCTGGATTCCGAAATTTCTCGAAGATAAACTCTACCCATAGACTTACTAGCTCAAATATACAATTTACTCTAATTTTCATGCTCAAATTCGTGGCTAGAATCCAAATTACCAAATTTCTAGGTTTTTCTTCAAAATTCCATATTTTCCACGAATTCCCGTACTCAAATTTGTACCTAGACCATGCATTTAACTTAAAAAGAGTTGGGATAACTTACCTTGTGATCCTTGACGAAAATCCCTCCTTGAAGCTCTCCACAATCGCCCATACCAAATGAAAATAGGAGGAGAATTGTCTAAATTCCCGTTTTAAAACATTCTGCCCAGGCCTCATTTCCGCACATGCGATCCAACCTTCGCATATGCGCTCCCGTAGGTGCGCCCAAACTCCCGCACCTATGGCTTCCTCAACTCCAGCCAAAACTCGCACTTGCGGCCAAAGCCTCGCAGGTGTGGTCACACCAGATGACAGCAATCTCAGCACTTATTCAAACTCCAAACTTGATCCGTTAACCACCCGGAATCCACCTGAGGACCACGGGACCCTGTCCAATTACACCAAACTGTTCCAAAACATAATGCGGACTTGCTCGAGGCCTCAAATCACATCAAACAACGCTGAAATCACGAATCGCACTAAAATTCAAACTTTATGAACTTGAAATTTCCAACTTCTACATTCGATGCTGAAACCTATAAAATCACAACTGATTAACCCCAAATTTTGCACACGAGTCATATTCGACATTACGGACCTGTTCCAACTTCCGTAATCTCATTTCGACCTCGATATCAAAATTTCCACTTCCGGTCGGATTTCTTAATAACCTTCAAATTTCTATCTTTAATCAAATGACTTCAAAATAACCTATGGACATCCGAATTCACTTGTGATCGCGCTCCCAACTACAGAATCACCATACGAAGCTAGATATTCCCAGGCTTAGAATCCCAAACGGACATCAATAAATCTGAAATGCTTTCCAACCCAAATTTATGAAATCCTTCTAAAACACTAACTTCCACAATATACGCTGAAATGCTCCCGGGTTATCCAAAACCCGATCCGGACATACGCCCAAGTCCGAATCATCATACAAACCTGTTGGAACCTTCAGATCTTGATTCCGAGGTCGTTTACTCAGAATCACAATCTTAGTCAATTTCTCCAACTTAAGGCTTCCGGAATGAGAATTTTCTTTCCAAATTAACTCTAAACTTCCCGAATATCAATTCCGACCACACCTACAAGTCATAGTACCGGAAACGGAGCTGCTCATGACCTTAAACTGCTGAACGACGCGCTAGATCTCAAAACGACCGGTCGGGTCGTTACAGATGTAGAGTTACAGGTAGTTTGTCAAAGTACCTCTGGATTTGGTCTTATCAGACTTCAAAAGTCCTGTTAACTTGGTTTACCAGGAGAAGGGAATCACACTTGGCCTCGATGACCTCTTCTCCCAAGATTTTAGCCAACTCGAGACCTGCAATCATGGCCTCACACTCAGCCTCATTGTTAATCAATTTTGAAGTCCTGATAGATTGTATAACAATATTACCCGTGGGGTTTTTTAGTACGATGCTCAGCCCGGACCCTTTCGCGTTTGAAGCACCATCAGTAAAGAGGGTCCAGACTCCCGATGTCGTACCCGATTTTATTAACATTTCTCTGTCAACCTCGGGTACGAGGGTTGGCATGGAGTCGTCCACGAAGTCTGCCAAGATTTGAGACTTGATAGCGGTTCGGGGTCGATATTCAATATTGTACTCCGCTAATTTCTACGGCCCTTTTGGCCAATTAACCCGAAATCTCGGGTTTGGCAAAATATTTCGAAGTTGATAAGTTGTTACAATACATATTGGATGACATTGAAAATATGACTTTAATTTCCTAGAGGCGCTTATTAAAGAAAGCACTAATTTTTCTAAGTGTGGATATCTGGTTTCGGCCTCAGCTAAGGTCCGACTAACATAATAAACATGGAATTGCGTACCTTGTTCTTCTCGGACTAGGACTCCACTTACCGCTATTTCTGAGACTGCTAAGTACAAGTAAAGTTGCTTGTCCGCTTTCGGGGTATGAAGCAACAACGAGCTTGATAAATACCTTTTTAGTTCTTCTAGGACCTGTTGGCATTCTGGAGTCCATGTAAAATTCTTCTTCTTCTTAAGAAGCGAGAAGAATCGGTGGCTCCTAGCTGAGGATCTCGGAATGAATTGCCCTAGGGCGGGTATGCGCCATGTTAGCCTTGGAACGACCTTCACATTATCTACTATCATGATATCCTCGATAGCTTTGATTTTATTGGGGTTGATCTCGATTCCCCGATTGGACACCATGAAGCCAAGAAACTTGCCTGAGCCAACCCCGAACGCACACTTTTTTGGGTTGAGCTTCATATTGTACTTCCTCAGTATATCGAAAGTCTCCTGCAAATGCTTTAAATGGTCCTCTGCTCGCAAGGACTTAACTAACATGTCATTAATATAAACTTCCATTGATTATTCTATTTGTTCTTGGAACATTTGGTTTACTAGGCGCTGATAAGTTGCACCAGCATTGTTTAGTCCGAACGGCATTATATTATAACAGTAGGTGCCATACTTAGTGATAAACGGGGTCTTTTCCTGATCCTCCGGGTTCATCTGTATTTGGTTGTACCCGGAGTAGGCATCGAGAAAATTGAGAGTCTCATGGCCGTCGTGGAATCAATCATACGATCGATATTAGGCAAAGGAAAAGAATCCTTAGTGCATGCTTTATTAAAATCCTTATAATCTATGCATATTCTCAGTTTGTTTCCCTTCTTAGGGACTACCACTACGTTTTCTAACCATTTGAGATATCTTACTTCCCGAAAGGATCCTATTTTGAGAAGTTTGGTTACCTCGTTCTTGATGAATGTATTCTTAACTTCTGACTGGGGCCTTCTTTTTTGCTTCACCGGATGGAACTTCGGGTCCAGGATTAATCTATGGGTAGTGATTTTCCGGTGGGATCCATGTCATATCGAGGTGGGACCAAGCAAAGCAATTCATCGTAGCTTTAAGGAAATGAATAAGTTTCTTCCTGAGCTCGAGGGTTAGCCCGTGCCCAGGTATACCTTCCATTCGGGATGATGCTCGGTTAGTGTGACTTGTTCTAGCTCTTCGACCGTCGACTTAATAGCGTTGGAGTCATTAGGAATTAAGAAGGATCGAGGGATCCAGTAGTCGTCATCCTCGTCGGTCCCTCGCTTCTCCGATTGGGTTGAGGTCGGTGTTTGTGGTTGCTATTTGGCCTCCCATTTACCCTTCGAATCCGATCCCTTTTCTGATGAGAGTGACAATACTGGTATCACTTCGTCAACTACAAACATATCCTTGGAGGCGGGTTGCTCCCCGTACACCCATTTTAACTCCCTCTGGTTTCGGGAACTTCAGAACTTAGTGAAGGGTCGAGGGTACTACCCTCATGTTATGAATCCAAGGCCTTCCGAGCAGGCGTTGTACCTCATGTCACCCTCAATCACATGGAATTTTTTTTCTTGGATGGTCCCGGCCACGTTCACTAGCAAAGTGATTTCACCTTTGGTGGTTTTGCTTGCCATGTTGAAGCCGTTAAGTACTCCCGTTGCGGGCACAATTTGATCTTGTATGCCGAGCTGTTCTACGACCTTTGATCGAATAATGTTGGACGAGCTACATGGATCAATCAAAACAAATTTAACTTGAATTTTATTCATAAGGACATATATTACTAGTACGTCATTATGGGGTTGTAAGATCCCCTCTACATCCTCGTCATTGAAAGACAATGTCCCTTCAGGTACGCAGTCTTGATTCCGTTTTTCCCTCGTGATCGACATCTTGGTGCGTTTGAATACATGCCCCTAAGGAATATCGACCCCTCCAACAATCATGTGGATAACGTGTTGCGGCTCTTCTTGCTCGTTCTGTCTATTTGAATCTCTGTTCTTGAAGTGGTTCTTAGCCCGATCGCTTAAGAAATGTCGTAGATGCCCTTTGTTGAACGAACGGGCTACCTTCTCCCTCATTTGTCTGCAGTCTTCTGTTCTATGACCATGGGTTCGATGATATTTGCACATTTGATTAGTATTTCTCTGGGCCGCATCAGTTCGGGGCCACCTGGTGTCTTTGATGCGCCCAATGGCCGATACAATAGCTGATGCATCAATGTTGAAGTTATATTATGATAGTCGTGGTGCTTCTTTGGGCTCGACATTCCTATCAAATCCACTCTTACTTATGAGCCCTCGAAAGCTTTGTCCTCAATCATTTCTTCTATCAAGTCGAACGACGTTGCTTCCAGGCCTGTTGTTTCTCCGATCTCCACCGTATGATTGATATCGATCTCTGTTTGACCGTGGTTCCCGGTCAATATCCCTTTTGACTATGTTGATGGTCCTGTTTGGATAAACGGACCCGGAGGAGCCCCGAGCTGGCCATCCTCGACCTTAATCTTTGACTGGTACCGATTATGCAGATCGGCCCACGTTACAGCTGGATATTCGATCAAGTTCTGTTTTAACTGTTGTGAGGCCACTGAATTTCATACATTTAGGCCTTGAGTGAAAGCCCTGAACGACCCAATCATCTGCGACCGGTGGTAGATCCATACATTCCAATTGGAACCGAGATACAAACTCTCTGAGCATCTCGTTATCTTTCTGCTTCACTTTGAAGAGGTCCGACTTCCTGGTTTCGACCTTTATGGCTCCGGCATGTGCTTTGACAATCTGCGAGCATGGCAAAAGAATCAATGGAGTTAGGCGGAAAATTATGGTACCATATAATCTCCCCCTTTAATAAAGTTTCTCTGAATTTCTTTAGCAGTACTAACTCAATCTCATCGTCCTCTAGGTCGTTCCCCTATATTGCGCATGTGTAAGAGGTGACATGCACTTTGGGGTCAGTAGTTCCATTATACTTGGGAATTTCTGGCATGCGCAATTTCTTTGGAATGGGCTTAGGAGCTGTGCTCGGCGGGAAGGGCTTTTCTACGAACTTTGTGAATCCAAACACTTCAAAATCGGTGGTGCCCCTAAAATTTGATCAACTCGGGAGTTATATGTTTCTAATTTTTTTGTCATTCACTTCAATCTTCTTCTCCCCGATTCAATTCGCTTTGTCAACTCCTCGAAAATTTTCAAGATAGCGGGATCGGTCCCTGCTTCATTCACATTTGACTTCCCGGCACTGGTTCGGCCCTATGAACAACTTCCTGTGATGGCTCGGGTTCGAGCCCACTCAGTGCATGGTTCTGATTTTGGAGTTGTGGTATTGCAGCTTGTTGAGCCTGCAATATTTCGAACATTATTCGAAGGCTGACTCCGCTTTCTTCGCCTCATTGTGCGTTCTGACCGACTGATCGAACATCTCTGCGGACGCTATTTTCGTGATCAGCGTCCGGATTTGCATATTCAGGGCAACATGGAAATTGACGTCGATGGGGTCTGCAACTGGTACTCCCTCGAGGTTAACTGGAGGCACTTCATTTCCTAGGGCGGCTACGTAGTCGTTTTCGCCATGAAAACCAAGACCATTGTCGATGTGTGTGGGTAGGGGGGCATCGGTCAGTTCATTTCGGTTATGAATATTATCGGTATAGCATATCGATTATCGATTTACAAATTTGATAAACCAATAACTGAACCGATGAGATATCGGATATCGGTTAATCGATTATCGATCATTATCGGTTCGGTTATAGGTTTGCCCGATAAGATAACTCAATCTAGAGTTAAGCAAAAAAGAGAAAACAATTCACTGGAGTTAAGCAAAAAAAGAGAAGAATTCACATATAGTATACTACCCATTTCTGCGTTCTGTCCAGTGGCCACAACTGGAACAATACTAATTATTCAACAACAGTTGTCCAAATACATTAATAATAATACAAAGTAGTAGTAATTTCACCTTAAAATTAACAAGTTCAAACATATAGTGTTAACAGTTCAAATTCAAGTTAACAAGACAACAACTACTCAATCCTTATAGGCTTCACCAAAAAATCAGTGGATAAATACTTATCAAACTGCGGCAATTCCTACAAAAAATTTCAAGGCATTAGTTGACTCCTCTGATATGATAACAACAATAGTTGATTTAGAATTTTTATTTCACACAATACCTGCACTTCCACAAGAGTTGAAGCCCTCAAACAGTGTAAGATAAACTGGATATCGTTTGTCAAATGCCTAACCTGAAAAAAGAAACCATAGAGCAATCCCTATATGAAGATGGATTTTGCTATAGAAATTAAAAGCCTAATGTATAAGACTAAATACTTACGCTAGGACTAACTAGTAAGGTCTATGAAGAATGAAGATGAAACTACTGAAAAGTGCGGCTGAGAAAGAATAGGAGAGAATGAACTAAAGCCCTAGCATATGTATATACTTAAAGGTAAAGTCGTAATTTTATTAATTCTTATTGGGTTATCGGTTAACCCATTAACCAAATTGGAAAAGTGAGGCCTATACCGATAACCCAATATTGAAAAAATTCTAAATCGTTATCGAACCGTAAATCCAATAACCTGATACCGATAACCCAATAAATAATTAACGGTTGGGGTTATCGATTTTACCCGATTTATGCCCAGCCCTATGTGTGGGTACTGTTTGAGAGTTCGACATGCTGATCCTGGAAAAAAGAACGCTTACAAGAACAAGTGTAAAGCAGTGTGTATTATGAAAATCAGTATCACGCAATCAGTATTATCCTTAACCCCACGATGGGCGCCAAGTTGTTTACCCTTAAAATCGAATAACAATTAAATTTATAAGTGGTTTTAAGGATACATGATTTCACTTGGTACAAACTGAGAAATATAAAAATTGATATTAGAAACTGTAAAATAAAGCAAATCACTGTAATACGCGGCTTTGGCCCTCGAGCTAGATCGCCCACGAACCGACTAAGTGTATAGTTGAAAAGTATGAACTGAACAGCAGAGTAAGAATGCTTAATAAAGAAAGTGTTACACATTGCTTTGTTATGCGTAAAAATCATGTTTACAAAGTGATTGGAACCCCCTTTATATAGCAGAAGAGTTCTACATATGGTACAATTCTAAAAATAGAAGGAGATCCCATGATTGGCTAAATAACCGGTCTTGACTTGATACATGCCGAGATTTCCGCCACGATCCTTGCCCGATCACGGATATCTCGACTTTATGTTATTCGAGTTAGCAGGCTTCCTTCGATATCGCTTGATCTCTATCCTGCTTCGGTCTCGATCACGGCTGGTCTCGATCTTGATCGGTCATTAATTCATGAGCTCAGCAATCCATCTTCGTGCCATGGTTCGATACAACATGAGGTCGAACCTTGGTCCGCCACCCCGGTCTCGATAAGTCATACAAAATTAGACAAACCCGATTTTGACAGTATACAATGCTAATAATATTTCTGCGAGCTCGATCGGCGCTAAGGTCGACTATGGAACCACGAACTCAATGTTCTCGAAGGCATGAGTTCCGACCCCGGGTTCTAGCTCGGTGGGACTTCGGGGTCGATCTTCAGTCCTTGGTCGTCATGTTCTGAGCCTAACCAACCATGTCGTAAGCGAGCTCGATTTCGACCATATACACCCTTATTTTTTCCTAGTCAATGAAATGTCTATGTTTTTTAAAGAAAATCTTATAGTCGATCAAAATACTGAAAATTGTCATATATAATAAAATTGTTTGCTTAATGTGTATAAGTTAGGCCAAAGTATATCTTCACCTTCTAAATACCAAAGATTCAACGATAACCTATACTAATTTGTAAAATGAAACTGTATCATTCCCTAAATTTAACATGAGAAAATACAAAATCTGCGTTTACAACACGTAGCATCATAGATTTGCAGTAATTAACTTGATACTAGGAGAAATTAAACAAATAGAAAAGAATGAGAAAAATACTATTACTATTTTGGCAAGAATTTTTTAATTTTAAATATTGTTAATTCTGAAATTTGTGGTTCAAAGTATAGCATATATATAGCCATTAAATAATTTATTTTTCTTAGGGACATTACTGTATGGGTCAAAATCTAATCAGAGAAATTCAGCATGCGGAGACAACTGCCATGAGTAACCTGCGAATCGAATCGAGCTGTCTGGCCGAAGTCGAGCAGTGATCAATAAGGCCGAGGTCGAGCAGTGATCATCAATAAGGTTGAGGTCGAACAGTACAGATAGATGTAACGGCTAGTTTTACTTTGGAATCTTCAAAGGAAATATATATTCCCTCTAATTGTACTTTTCTAGGGATATCCCCAATAAAGGGGAGGGAGGACTTCTCTAGAAAAGGGGGTACACTCTCGATCTAGATCTAAATAAAAAAACACATTTTAGAGATTAGATGATCTTTTATTCCACACTCCCTATCAGATCTGAAAAGGGTCATAAGATTCTTGTATTTGTCTATCATTCATCTTTATCAAATGAAAGAGAATCCGTCTCACTCAAGATTGGGTGAATCTTCTCCTTTATTTACATTTTATCGCTATTTAATGTTATTTAATGCATGATCTTTTTCATACTATTAAATCCTGCCATAACTACTGTCAATATTTATACTCAACTATATTTTTATATTCATGTTATCCATCTCAGATATAAAATTAATTATCCTTAACTAGGATTCACCCTCTATTTTATCATTAATTCGCTTTAAGAAAAGGCTAATGGTCAAACAATCACACTATGTTTCTCCACTAAGTACTATCAATGTCACTCTCAATACGTCCCAATCATATTTGCCATAATTTAATTTGGCACTAATGTCAGTATTGAATACTGAAGTAAACTTCATTATGCGGTCGTTTGACCAAAAAAAAATAAAAAACCGAGCACCATAAGACACACAAAACAAATACTAGTATATAAATATAGTAACTAAAGCGTGCATGTTGCAATCCATTAGGGACCTGCGGTGCAAATAAACTTTCCAAAATTTAACTAGTACTATTTCTAATTTGGCAGTAGCATACTGTTAATGACGTGAAAGTAGATGCCTTCTGGAATTTTCCATGACCAATAAGGGATAAGGACTAACGCGTAAGGTAAGGGTGCGTTGTGAGGGAGGGTAGGGGGGGAGGTCAGGGGTGGGTGGTTGTCGTCAAGTGGGAGATGGCAAAAGCAAATGAAAATGCAAATTGTGATTCCCAGTGGACCAATTGGAGGGACCAATTCTCAACCTCACCACCCACCGACGTCTTACCGTCCGTTTTCCTTTTGTTTGATTCTCATCCCTCAATAATATCGCTCTTCTCTCTTCGAAGAAGGGCTCCATCGCTGAAGCAAACCCTAGCTCACGCCTGGTCTTTTCCCTGTTAGGCAAGTGTTTAAATTGATTTCCTTCTTATTTAGCGTATCAGATATGTTTCTTTTTTGTTTTCTTTTTTCAAATTTATGATCGGATCTTAAGAATTTGTGGAAAGGACCTATAGTTTGTAAACCATTTGAATTTCACTTTCTTTTTGCTCCTATTCATTATATCAAGCTGCATCACAAGATAAGGATTAAAACTTAAGCTCAAAAACTAGTATTTGTTACTTTTTGGCACTTTTTTTTGGGGGGGGGGGG
>ML321331.1:23837-115071 GCA_005239505.1 Nicotiana paniculata
TTTTTTGGGGGGGGGGGGGGGGGGTTGATAATCGGTGAATATTGTCATAATTAGTCCATTTTAGCTAAGAGCCTAACACTTCAGCATCTTAATTTCAGCTTTCGTAATCTAATATGCTGGATTTTGAGCTCAATGTTGATAAAGTGAGCTGACTAATATAGGATCAATAAGTTAAGCAAGCAGGGAAAACTCATTACTGTTATTGTTATTGGTTTTGCTTGGTGTCTTACTTTAAGTGATGCTCATATTAAGTGCTATTTTGTTCTGTTAATCGAACGATGGGAATGTACAGGTAGCTAAAATGTCAACTCCATCGAGGAAGAGACTGATGAGGGATTTCAAGAGGTTACAACAGGATCCTCCTGCTGGTATTAGTGGTGCTCCTCAGGACAATAACATTATGCTTTGGAACGCCGTTATATTTGGGTCAGTCTTGTAAATAAAGTTCAATGAGATGTGTTTTCAATTTAGTTCTACTTATCTATTGGCACATCTAGTTGGCATGGTTGTTTTCCAGATATAATTAAATTAATTTCTGTTTTTTACATTGTTTTTCTGGGTGTAAAATGCAGTCCTGATGATACTCCTTGGGATGGAGGTGAGTTGTACTTTCCTTGCATTTAAACACAGGCCTAAAAGAATGTACGGGCACGGTAGTTTGACATATGCTGGTAGCTTGCTAATGGTTTGCTCTAATTTTATGTGTGGTTGTCTATGCATAGTACGGTGTTACAATTTTCTAATGTCTGTATTCTTTCTGTCATCTGATTGTCATTTATGAATTCTCATAACCTCTGTCTACCCAACACGCGATAATAAAAATAAGAATTTGAGGAAAAGTGGAAGAAAAGAATAAGTGCAGTTGCAAGTTTTATTAGAATCATTCAGCAGAGGTTGTACCTCGTGCACTAGTTTTTTAAGATCATATTCTCAAGTGCCCTGATAGCAGAAGATTCTTTCTTCGATCTCCCAATCCGAGCTTTCTTGTCATGCCATTTCTATGATTTTCCACCTTATTATCTGTCATCATTCTATTGCTTAATGCCAAAAGCAAGTTAGTGAGCGAAGAAGTGCTGCAACCTTGATCTTCTATGCTATTCTGCAATAGGTTCTTTGCATTTGGTCAAACTCTAGTGTAAGTGAGGTGATATAGCTATTTGTGCAGCACAGCTGGGCTGATCTACATGCTAAGCTTTTAGAAATATGTATCTTGTGTTATTCTTGCCTATTCTTGTAACAAAAGGATTTTATTTGCCTGTTGTTAAACCAAAAGTGTCGTCTGGTGGGTGTTTCACGTGGTTACATTTGTCTGGACTGACCAAGAAATGCATTACACATTTGAAGCAATTCGAATTTTGTGCTATCCCGTTTGGCGTGTTTGCTATGTGCTCCACAAAAGACGCACATTCTAAACCTTTTCCTGAATGAATTATGTATTGATATCTTCTTTTCGTGACACGAATTTGCTACTTGATCTATCACAATACCATCTGATAACATCAGGTACGTTTAAATTGACTCTTCAATTCTCCGAGGATTATCCCAACAAGCCACCAACAGTGCGATTTGTTTCTCGCATGTTTCATCCCAATAGTAAGTTGGAGATGAAGTTTTCGTTTTCCATTCATTAGAGACTTGGAAAATGAATTCTTATGTGGAATATGCTTTTCCTTTGTTTTCAGTTTATGCAGATGGAAGTATATGTTTGGATATCCTGCAAAACCAGTGGAGTCCAATATATGACGTTGCAGCTATACTTACATCCATTCAGGTAAATATTGTTAGATCCTTATAACAATAGTTAAATTGTGATTTGTAAGCAGTAGTTACAGTTATGAATTCTCGTATGGTTGGCTTGTTCTTAAGATAGCTGCATCACACAATTGTGAGCTACTTTTGCGTTTCATGCTTGGGTATTTTCCATGTGAATTCGTTAATTTTAAACGAGAAAGCAAGTCTTCGGGAATCACAAAAGGTTATCCCAAAGATTTCATTGTTTGCGGAGGTTTTGACTCGGTGATTCAAGCATTTCTCCATAAAATTAGTATGATTCAGAGTGTCCAGAAAGGTTCTCTTTGACAGTCTAGACACTGGAAATAGGATTTTTGTAGAGGTGTCCAAGGAAAGGACTTCTTAGCCAAGACCAAGTTTCAGGCCTTTTATCTAGAGGATGTATGCATGATGCTTTGTGCACAGGATTTGTGCCCCCCCCCCCCCCCCCTACCCCCTATATATCTAAGATGTTTTCAAATATTTCTATTTTAATTTTAACAATTCTCTCAGAGCACGGCACTTCGATTAAAATACTTTCTTTGGTCAACACGACAAAGTTGACCTAACTGATCCTTTCATAGCTATTCCCTCTATATGTTTGGTGATTCATTTTATATGACTGAAAGTCTATTTGTCCAATCAGTACATAAAGTTTTCAAATAGCCCACAAGTATAAGCATGATTTATTATTTGGATAAATTTCTTGAGAAAAGCTAGCTGATTAGTTATCAATCAACTAGCCCCGTTTGGACATACATTATTCACCTTCACTTTGAAATAGGAAATTTGAAAAACTTGTTTGGAGCATTTTAATGCGAAAAATGGTTTTTTTTCCCGAAGTGAATTTTATGTCTAAACATAATTTCAACATCCAAATACTCTTTTTCAACTTCAAGTACTCTTTTTTTCAACTTCAACTAAATAACATCCAAATGCCTTCTTCAGAATTTGTTGTGTGTTTTGAGGCAAGTCTATTTGTTTAGTTCCTAGACATGCATTAATCTTGGGTGTTACGATTGAGGAGTGAGGTAGGAGATCTCGTCATGGATGTTGTTTCTTAGACCAAATCCTTGATTTCTTCAATAGTAGTTAGACAGATTGAACCCTCTTTGCGTCCTCCAGTAATCAATGAGCTATTGAGTGTACCAGTGTTCATTTAGCAAGAATTTATCTTCTTTTATCAAGAAATCTTATTCGAGGCATCTTGAGAGTGCCACGCGGTCGAAGCAGTGGTAGCTAGAAATAAAAACAGGATTTACGCTTCTATGGAATCAATTAATTCAAAATATAACTGGATCTCAAATTTTGCAAACTACTATTAGGAAACAGGATAGACCCGTATCCTAATGAATCCAGGTTTAGGAATTGTCAGATACTTAGATGAAGAAAAAGGAAGGGTGTGGTGGAAATTGAATTTTAGTTGCTAAACTCCTAAATGATCTTTCTACTATTAGGAAACAGGATAGACCTGTATCCTAATGAATCCAGGTTTAGGAATTGCCAGATACGTAGATGAAGAAAAAGGAAGGGTGTGGTGAAAATTAAATTTTAGTTGCTAAACTCCTAAATGATCTTTCTTCTGACTGATGCATGCTGTGACACATTTCTAATGATGCATATGCTTCACTCAGTAAGATGAGAAAATTATAAGAGTGACTAGATAGTAGATAGATGCTGGGGGTTGGGGTTGGTTGTTGGTGGTTGAGTTTGCTGGATTATGTGTGGTTACTGCAGTGTGTGTGAGAAAGTGATGTTATAGTAGAAGGGAACTTTGATTTTACATGTATCGAGCTTATGCCGACGATCTATTTTTTTTCTCCCTCTTGCCTGTTTTAGTAATAGTTTGTTAAGTAGCCCTAGGGCTAGTTCGTTCAAGTGGCAAAGGCTGAGGGACTTCTGACTAGGTGGTATTTAAGTGGAGAAGGATAAAGGGGCGGACCCATGATCCCCGCGTTCCAGAAGCTGTGGTTGGTCCCTGATGGGTTTCTTGGTAAAACAAAAAAAAGTAATAATTTGTTAAATAGGGAGGAGGTGAAAATGATGTTCCTTAAGGTGGTGAGTTGGGAGAGGTATGGTGGTAGTTGATCTCTGCCACTTGAAATTTGCAAACAGGCACAGCGTACACCTTCAGAAGAGAACTTCAGATTTGTTGTTTGCATAAATGATTTTAAACTTTTCTTGTTCTTGCAGTCGTTGCTGTGTGATCCAAACCCTAATTCTCCTGCAAACTCGGAAGCTGCTCGGTTGTTCAGTGAGAATAAGCGGGATTACAACCGGAGAGTTAGAGAAGTTGTGGAGCAGAGCTGGACTGCTGACTGATACCATGGAAGAGAGAGGATTGCAACCTCAATCAGGAGCTTGAGGGCTCATCTATGTAATGTTTCCAGTTACCTTTTGTCCGAAATTTTAATTCTAGTGGAACACATTCATTCTGGTCCTAGTATAGTTGCTTGATGCTACTCCCTCAATTGTTGTTCGCTGCGTTGCATCGATAAGCTCCTGTAAATTATGAACTCCGGTATTGGATTTGCTTAGAATGTGGTGTAGTTGCTTTTCCAACAAAGATGGTTTTCAGATACTTCCATTTCCCCTCAACTTTGGATTTTACTTTGTAAGCTATGCCGACTTTAATTATATATTTAAGCTAAGAATAAACGATGGGTGTTTTTGGATGAAAGGCTATCCACTTGGTTTTAGTTATTTAATTAGCAGGTGGCTATAACATCGCAACAATCTCTTTTCTTACTGATCAGCTATTGACATCACCAGTTAGACCGGCTAGCAATGGAACTATTAAAGCTGGGTTTACATAACCATCACTCATGTTATTCATATTCAACACTAGATGAGGCACGCCCAACATCGCGATGTCATTGGATATTATTAGAGGGGATACAAATAGAAGTAAGGGGTTTAAGGAATCTAGTTATTTGTACATCTTTCAATTTGATTCAGAGAGCCACCAAACACAAACAAACTGTATTCAAAGCGTGTGGACCAAAGTTTCTCGTTTTTGATACATCTACCTGTCGTTCCAAACTACATACAAGTTTGAGATGCTTTCTACTTTCTCGCCAATCTTAGAAACATGCACAAACAATATAATGTACAAGCAATGGTACATGTACCAACTGCTCGATGCATATAAATTTACTTCACTACCTCTTAAGCATACATTTTCACTAACATGTTGGAGGTTTGGTTGAGTTAGTAAGTTCAGTCCACTCCAATGGATTAATGTTGAAGGAACTTTTCTCTTCAGCCTCCAAGTTAAGGTTTCAAATGCGCCAATAATCTCTGATAAGAAAAGAAACCCTTACAATACTTATAAACCAAACTTGGAGATACAGCTTACGCTCTTGTTTATATCCAAGGTTTAGTACTCTTTAAAATATTGTTCATAAGATATAGAGATAATTAGATTAGTCGGTTTAATTATTTCTAGTTAATTCTAGCTACATTACGATTATATATCTCCTAAAACTTAAATGAAGTTAATAATCAAACACCTCCCATCGAACAAAAGATACTCGACACTGAGACCAAAAAGCTAAGAGGAAATAATGTGAAGCGTCTATATACTCAATGTTTAGCTCAAGTAGACAATAAAAGAAGGAATTTATGCCAATTATGGTGCTAAATATACAGTCATGCTTAATTCATCATTGAAATTACCAATTTTTTAAACAGTCATGCTTAATTCATCATTGAACAAGCTTAAATAGCCCCTTAATTTTTGTATGACTAATTAAGTAACCATAAAAGTAAGAGAATAAAACATGGGAATATATTAAAGCCAGTGTGATTTTTTGTTTAGCTCCCTTCCTAAGGAATGTTTTACCAATACACTTTGTATTGCCTTGAAATTTGTTGTTATTGTAAAATGCTACCAGAATAGAAAATGGGAAATGGCCCCTAAATATTCGAACATATTTTGAACTTATTTAAATAATAGAATCATTGGCTACAGTTGGTATATTCTCATAAAAAGAAAGAAAATATCTGAAATTCCCAGAAGTCAAAAAGTTTAACACCATCGAGCTGCAATCTTACACAAGCAAAACATATCACTTATAATCTTAATCGCACAGCCTACTTTATGTTGCTATAAGAATGATAATCAAAAGTTTCATTCATAACATCATACTCACTGCTAAGAAATAATCATTTTATTAGAAGGAAATAGCACTAGACCTGCATGACCATCAAACCTTACAACATTAGCTTTGGAGGTTGACAATAAAAAGAGGACAAAAAACACAAAGTAATTGAACCCTTAGAAGTAACTCGCATGAATTCAATATCAAAATAACAACTGTTTTGAGTAACATTCATCTGTAGTAAAAAGTTGGTAATTTATAACAAATATACCATTATCTAATACTTGGGGACGTGAACCGTGAAGCAAATCGAAGTAAAACATTATAAATTCCACAGGCTTTTATCTGAGAAATTAGAGGAAATAAAAGATAACATTTTGTCAACCCTCTTTATGCTACTATAGAAAGGTATATCTATACATAAAGTAAACAAAACTTCGACATTTAACTGAAATTGTCACCGACATGAGAAATTGAGCAATGAATTCATCATGTACAAAATGATATATACCAATGCTTTAGGATGATTCAATTCCAGTGAATCAAATTGTTTAACCAACTGTGCAAAATGATATATATTGGAATGATGAGCATATATAATATCAAACGGTTTAAGAATATCTATTAAAGAAAATTGTATCAGACAATGTTTTTTGAATTCTTTTGTTAATAATATTTGAATGAAAAATGTCACTCGATACAGTTGATGTGGAGTTATTGAATTGCTCGAAAAGATAAAGCAAACAAAATTGAAGCCCTGCTCCGTTGAATTTAGCTTTACTGTCATAACCACAAATTGGAAAAAAAGACCCATGGTAAAATAACCAATTTATAACCAGATACTCTCGACGAAATCGCGAAATAATTGGAATTCATATATAGAAAACCAAAATTATAAAAGTGAAGGTTGAATCTAAAATACCCGTGAATGTTCCTCTTTCTTGAGATATTCAGATCTTGAATTCATTAACTTGAACGCAAAACATTTTTCTCCTACCCAATTTGGAAACTCTCAAATTGTCACGAAATGATCTCACTGTTTCTTTCCCCAAGTTTAACTGGAGCAGTAGCCACCAAATGAACTTCAATAATCCATAACGATAAGTAAATAGCAAAGAGTAGGGATGTACAAATTGAATCGGAAATTGCACCAAATCAAAAAGTCAAAACTAAATCGATTAAAAAATCTGATTAGGTTTAGTTTGATTTGGTTTAGTATTGAGTAAAAAAAAAACCGAACCAAACCAACATATAAATATATAATTTTTATATATACTTTTAAAACTTTTCATAGATTTTTCTTTAAAAAATGTCTACAAATATTTACAATTCTCTTATGGGATGTAATATTTAGTTAAATATGAAGTGGTCTATTTTTATTAACTTTAAATAATGTGTTGTATGATCATTTTTTTATCAAGTGTTAGTGAATTGTGTCAATCTTTTTGATCTTAATATTCATATGTCAAGATCTATTATATTCTTATCTCTTTTTTGAATTTGAGGTGGTATTTTGATAATTTAAAATTAAATACAATATATTATTATATAGGTATCATATTGATTTTACGTTTAATTATTAAATTCAATTAACCTTGAAAGTGTACATCAACGAAAAATTATTGTGAGATAACTAAAAAATAACTATCATATATATTACCAAGAAAATTCTTTCATAAGAATATGTTAATAGATTATATGTTTGTCAAGATTTTCAATTTTTACTAAACATGTATTTACTTATTAAAAATTTAACAAAGTAAGATTGAAATAATATTCATGTAACAAAAAATTCGAAAAATCCAACAAAACCAAACCAATCAAACCGATATAGTTAATTTAATTTATTTTTTATCAAAAACCAAACCAACGTGATCCATATACACCCTTAGCATAGAGATAATTATTACCTCTATAAGAGAAGACAACAAAGAAGAAAGCTAGATGGGGCCATCGGGGACTCGGAGCTTAGAATATTCTACATGAAGAATGTAAGTGAATTTGAGATAGGAAATGCAAAATAAAGAATGAATTTCAATTCTTCCTTATGTTTGAAATGTCAAAATTACCCTTCGTCAACCACTTTAGCTTTTATGCGTCAAAATTTACTTTTTTTCTTTTTTTCAATTTTGTGCTTAGCCAAACACAAACGTAGTAAATGGAGGAAATATTATAGACAACTTCTTTCTGTATGCAATTGATTAGCTCATTCATAACCAAAATAAAGATGCGCATAAGGTAGATTTCTTGAATCAACCTAAATCATACGATAAAAATGTTTAAAAAAATTCAAATACTAAAAGATGTCATTCTAAGCAAATCCAATATCGGAGTTCATAATCTAGTTTGCGCCAACAAGCACCTGTAGATAAAATAATCTAGTTGCTATAGCGACGAAGATGGTTTTCAGAATTCACATAATACTTCACTGCAAATAACTGAAGCATGAATAAAAACATTTCACAGTATAATATTGTAAAACCAAATGCAATTAAAAGACTTAAACAGATATCTAATGCCCTAGAGTCTAGGGTCAAACTAGAACCAAACAAACCATACATGTCTATTTCGCATGCAAACCCCAAATTGACGACCCTCCTATGATCTATACAAAGAAAAGCTTCCTGCTTATGAACACCAAAATAAACAACCATAATAGAAGTATATTCAACATTCTTTGATTTCACACATCTTTCTAAACTTCTGCAGTATTGATCTCTTCTGACTGTGAAGCATCCTGCAATAAGTGACGATAAAGTTAACTTAAAGGCATATGATTACAAATGCAATAAAGAAAAAGAAAAAGAAAATAAAAGTTAGTCCTTACTCAAAAAAGGCATGTTTACCATAAAAGAGGAAGTTATAGCCTATAGGAGGGGGAAGGTGCCTAAAGGTCATTATTTGATCAGATAAGACAAAGAAATACGATAGTCCACTAGGAACAGAGAAAATTAATCACTGAGATTCTAAGATTCTGAAACTCAATAACGGAAGGATGTCAAAAGTGAAGTTAACACCACATTTTCTTTTCTTACCATATTCTCTTTGTCTTCTGGGAGGACTCTCTCAGGAGTGCATGCATTAGCAGGACCTATGATAAAAAGAAAGTTAATGAGTCTCGTTAACACAAACAGCACGACCTTTTGACCAAGAAAGGTACAAACAGACAATACCTTCAACTCTACCAGATTTCTTTCCCTGTCTTTTCACCTTATCCTTAGTCGGTTCTTGCTTAATAGGTTTTTCAAATTTCTTTTTAGTGGCATGGCCAGAAACTTCTGTTGTAGATTTCGGAGTTGCAGCAGTCTTATTTACAGATCTAGGGGTCTTAGTTGCACCCTCTTTCCTTGATGAAGTCTCCTTAGTTGGTTCTGCCACTTGGCAAGTTTCAATAGCATCTTTGTTCAAGTCTTCCTGTTCTAGTTTCTCAGTGCCAGCAACAGATGAAGAGCTATGCACTTCATCATCAGATGAACGTGTCACATCTTCAGGCGCGTGGGAACAAGTCTCAGATACTAGCAACTGCTCAAAATCTTGCGAAATATTGTAGCCTTCAAACAGTTGTTTCACTGGCTCACCGAGATCTACAAGGCTATGACGTTGCACATAGGATTTCAGCTCATCCCTCAAACGTTGAAGAGGCTGAAATAATAGTCAGGAAAAAAGTTAGACAAAAGTAGTCTATTCCTAGTTTACCAACTACAGGCAGTGTTGAACTTTTCTCCATTGCAATGAAAAAAGGTGAACTTATTAACAGCTGTAAACTGCTGGTAACCAATTGGGGGACATATATATCTTACCTCACATCCAGCTTCCAAAGCAAGTTTGAAAAAACCAAGAGAAATGGAATGCTTAGCAGCGGATTCGGCGAGCTTAATCTGGGATAGCCAATAGAGCGCAGAGAATAGACGATTTCCTTCCTTTCCATTTGAGGACTTTGAAACTGCTGAAAGCGGTGTATTAGTTTTCCCCTGGTTGATTGCGGATCTCTTTGCTCTAGCCTCAGAAATAGGAGTGATAGTGCCTACTGCTCTTGAGGAGGCAGGGCTGGCACTTGGCTTAGTCTGAATAGAGAGCCTTCTTGGAGGTTTAGCTGCAGACTTTTCCTTGCGAGAGAGATCAAGGACACTAACACTCTTACTAACACTTGATGCAGGTTTTTCCCTAAAATGTGAGGTGAAGAAAATTAAGGAAGCATGGACATCAAAAGAAACGAACATTTGGCTACTGCTAATGAAGTAAGAATAAAATGACTTGGAACACATACTTAAAAAGTTTCTGCGGTTGTGTACAAGTCATTAGTTTAATTTGTTTATATTTCTTTTTCAAAGGGGAAAAACAACCCTTCTCTGACACTTTACTTAGGGTGGGTTATTCCTTCTCCAAGACCACATTTATCACGACAAAGAATAAGGCTGAACAACAGAAATCTATCAAACATTAATTTTGGAGACTGGATAAATCTCTGTTTTTGTTAATAACTAAATTTGAGTGGAGGAATTACTCGATTCCGCACCAAATATTGTCATGCAATTCAAATAAACAGTTTTAAATGCTATGAATCAAAGACGTGCGCTGCAGTAGCATGAAAAAGGACCTTTGAAGGAATACAATCAAAGATGGAAACTTTTTGCTGGGTAAGGTTTATAGGCCAACTAATGAAACATGCCAGCGTGTATACGCTTGATCTTCATACAACTAGCAACAAATAATCTATGCAAATTCAGCAATTTAATTTTCTTCTTCCAAAAATCAAAACAAATAGTAATAGGTATTCATGGCGCATCGACTAAGGTAGTTTAGTATTTCTAGGCTTGAAAGGGACCAGAGAATAACTGACACTGAAATTCAAAAATTCTTCACTCAAACAAACAAACATATGAGTACTCATGCAACTAGCCTCTATTGAAAGTCTAATCTCAGAAAATTCATTATACTCACAAAAAATCGGTGAACTAGAAACAGCAGTAGAGATAGAGACAGACCTTCTAGGAGCCGAAGAGTTGGAAGAATCAGTCAAAGGTGGTTTTTCCTCCTTGGCTTTAGCGGCTGATCGCAGTGGATATCGAAGAAGCTTCGATGATGATGATGATCTCTTTGAATTCGCTGCGAAAAGAAGAAGAAAAAACGCTAGCAGTCAGTCACATATATACATACAGAGACGCTAATGTATACGCACAATCATAAATCATGAATGAAATTATAAAGTGAAGAGTGATACCAGAAACAGAGGATTGATCTTTGCCGGTGACTTCCATTGAGAATTTTAGGTTTTCTGAAGGAATGATCAGCGAAACAGACGGAGGAAATGATAGGTCATAGTTGTGAATTTAGGGCTTGAGTATTTATACTCGCAAGATATTAAGCGCAGTGGCGTTGGGCGGGAAATGTTACAACTGCTTCAAAATCAAATTTCAGAATACACTGTGGAAACGGCTCTTCGGGTTGGGCCGGGCCCGCCTAATGGGCCCAATGAACACGCTCGGGTTTCAAATTTTGAATACACTCTCACTTACCGTTAATGCTGAGTTAGCACTTGGCATCTTTCATACTTAAATTACAAATCAGGATTAAGCACTAAATTTAATCTACAAGCTCCCTTTCTTTTCCCATATTTCTCTATCGAGAAGGGCGCAGAAAAGAAAACGCTTTCCATATAAAAGGAGAAGCAGCAAAAGGAAATTAATATAAATGAAAATTAGCGGAAAATTACGTTTCCTCCTTTTCTACCGCAAAATCTGTCATACTAGAAGATTTCATCGTGATAAGACAGATTTCACTAACCCTAAATATTGATACGTAAGTAATTTGACGTACTACAATCACTATTTACCCCAAATATCATAGAAAGGAGGAAATTGGACGAGAATTAATTTATGAAACCTGATAAAAGACCAAGAAATTTCTATGTACTTTAGAAATTATAGTTCAGTACTAATACAAAATAATCAACTTAATTATTTCTTTTTTTTTTTTGCAAATTCCTTCCATAAAATTGAAAGCCTCAAATAGCAACTTATCGCTCCACAAATAGAAAAATACAAATCTTCTGCCACAATCTTCTTTAGCAATCACTCTGAATTGGCAATGAAAACTAATAGTTTGAGATTCTTCTTCAATTCTTTTAGTATTAACATACTCTTAATCTTAATTTCTTTAGTAAGTCTTTGATACTTTTAAGTTTGAACACCCTTTTGTGAAGAACTCTCTCTCTCCCCCCTTTTAGTGCTTCGTTAATACTTGGATTATAAGTCATCATAATCATTAAGTTTCAAAAAGTTGCACGCCGAATTTTATCACTAGTGATTAGCATATACAGTGGTGCCCCGGCATGCTAGAATCTTGGGTTCGCCTCTGATGAAGACAGATTTCCCTAACCGTAAATATTGATACATAAGTCTTTCTTACTACAATCACAGTTTACTCCAAATATCATAGAAAGGAGGAAATTGGACGAGAATTAATTTTTGAAACCTGATAAGAGACCAAGAAATTTCTAAAGTAGGATGTCATAATTGAAACAAAGTTAGTAGGCGTTTGGCTTATCTTGAGTTTTGCTCATTAGTAACTCATTCTCTATCTTCAGCGGTAAATTCTATAGAGGCTTTATTCATATGTTAATTAATCAAGTTGCGCATGCTTATAGGCCTTGGTGCAACTCTGAGTGTTGCCAAAACACCAAAGGGCTCAAGTGTAGATGTTTTTCGATTGAGGGTTGTAAGCCTTCCTGTGAGGCTTCTTATTGCTAATGACAATTCCTCCTATCTTTTTGAATATGTTTGTCGCGCCCCTCTTTCTCGTGAAATCGGGTTTCGACATGTGACAACTCTTTTAAGGAAGGATGTTAAAAGAGAGAGTCGCCACCTAATGGATTAAGGTGTGTTAGGGCACCTATTTGCAGATAACTCTGGATTAATCAGTTGCGTCACTAAAGATCGGGTAAGGGATCAAATTACCTCGAAGATAAGGTGTTAGGCACTTCTCGAGGTCCACAACGGTGGGTCCCGGCCGAACTCGAATTATATGAATTAGTTTAAGCAAAGAGAAGAAACAAAATTGGGCAAATAGAATGATTGACTTTAAAACCAAGGTGGGGGATCCTAAGTTTTTTAGCCTAAAGGATCACCTCGTGCAACATAAATAATACTTCGTAACTCCCTCGAAGTGGGGTTTTACTCGTATTATTCAGCGGGCACGGACTATCATCTCCTGCTACCCGATTACTATCTTTAAGTTGTTTACCTAAAGCATACTAGTTGATTCTAAATCGTGCCCTATGTGTGCACTACCTGTCTCATGCCTATGGTCCAGGAGACATTTGGACCTCTATCTCGGGATGGTTCTAGACTTTAACTTAGGTCTCTCAAAAGGAGAAAAACTAGGCGACATACAAACCAACTTGGACTTTTACGTATAAGCAAATAAGGGCTCAAATTAGCCTCCACACTTAGACAACAAATGCACGCAAAGTTGATTAACATTGACAGTTGCAGATTTTAATAAGTTAAGGTTGCAGAAACCTATAGGCAGGATCTCTATGTGATACTGAATTTAATAAGCAAGCAGTATTACAAGCCTTTTTCTCTTAATACGATTTCTAACACCTACATAGTTGCCTACTAATTTTAAGCATAAGAGATTAAACCTATAGGCATGTTGTCTAGATGATTCACGCAGTGACTAACAATGGTAATCACAGGAACTGGTTCAAAATTGGTTAATCGAGTCCTATAAGCATGGTTTCTAGTTATGATAGTTAGCACAGTGTTGAAAACTCTTAAAGAAACGAGTAGGACGATAATTAAAATTGATTCAGACCCTATAGGCATGATTTCTACAATTAAAACTCACTTTAGATCCTATAAACATTATTTCTATAATTAAAACTAATTTTTGATTAGGCATGATTTCTATAATTTGTAGATTGGGCAACATGTAGACAGGATCCTGTACGCACATTTCATCATACAATATCTCATAGGCATGGTTTCTAACAAGCAGAAGTAGAACACATTTGAACCAAATGAAGAACCTATATGCAGGATTGCTAACACATAATAATTAAACATGTTTGAGAATAATAGAACACCTGTAGGCATGATTTCTAACACACGACAACTGAACATTTTTTAGCATAATAAAATACCTATGATTTCTACCCATTTTAATGCAAGTATAAGATAAACCCCCATTTTCCCACTTTTACTAATACCCCAAAATGTCATTACAACAATTATTACAGACCCAGAATGAATAGAATAAATTACAAAGTAGAATAGTTATAGGGAGCCTACAGCAGGCCCAATGATACATCTGGCCAGGCTAAGCCTTCATTCTCATAGTTCATAACAACCCAAAATTACATCTTCGTGGACATAAGGCAACCATGAATTGAGTGATTCACCCAGTGGGCATAAAACATAGTTGAGCATATACAACCAAGGCCCTAGTGTGTCAGAGTTCCCAAGGGCTTCAAGGACCCAGGACAGTGCTCACACTTAGGGAGGTTAATCAGAGATAATTCAGGGGAAAGACTAGGGACCAAGTCCTAGTATGTCAGAGTTTACAAGGGTCTCAAATGAACCCCGAGCAGTGCTCACACTAGGGAGGTCAAGGGACAGAATCTAAGTAGCATTGGCTTTCAGCCGGCTAGGAATAAGGAGTTCAGAATGACATAAGTGATAATGAGGGGGAGTGGACAACAACTGAGGGACAGAACTGAAGGGTATAAACATAGTCAAGTTGGGCACATAAAGCAAATAATCAAACATGCCTTAGGTTTTAAGAACACATTTAACAAAGATTTACAAGAACAAGTTCAACACCTAATAAGTAGTTACACATTGACAAACCGTTTTACAGGATTGGGGTACACAGACTCATAACAGGGAAAAAGGTCCAAATTATGTTAAGTACAAGTGCTAGTGTCACAAGATAGCCATGTTAACTTCACATCAGGCAGCAGAACAACATTTAGACATAGTAAGGAAGCACAAATTATGGCAACATACTAGTGAATCAAGTGAGCCAAAATATGTTAATGGGGTATTTTAACTGAGAACTAGTCATGATTGATATAACAGGATCTTGACACAGAATTAAAACATACTACCTATGCAAGATTGCCATTATAGAGATTCAGAATAGAAAGGGAAGATAAACTCATGTCATGCAATAAGTGTAAGCATTCAAGTATGACCTAATAGACCAATTAATCTAAAGAAAATTCAAATTATGCACATGGAGCATATCCAAATAACAGAATGGACAACCTTAAGTAATATTTAATACCAAAGAGATGTCAAGCAGTAACGCATTGGCTAAACGAAATTAAGAGAATCTTTTTTACTCGAATTAAGCTTAGGCATGTTTTAGATTACCAACATAATGAAGTGAAGATTAGAGAGATCAAAAATTAAAGTAAAGCAATTAGGATTTCATACAAGAACAGACCAGAAAAGACATTAAACTACAATATTTAGAAGCGAAAACATGTGTAAATGACAAGTAAATACGAATGAAGTAACAAAAGTTCAGCAACTCACCAGTTAAGCGAAAAACAAGAAAGAACAAAGTTCACAGTAACAGGAAACCAGAATTTCTAACCTTGGCTTTCAGCCGGCCAGGAACTAGAACAAGAGTATTTAGAGAACAAAGAGTGATAACTTCAGTTTTTAGTAAACATTAACGATTCCAGTCTCAAAGGGGAATGGGAAGGGGGTTATATAGTAGTAAAAATTAATATCCAAACAAGGAAATTCATCAATCAAACAAGAGAAAGGAAAGAATCATCAGATGCAATCAGAATTAATAAGGAAAAGAGAAAAAATCTCAAACCCTAATTTTAGGGAAAGTGTAAAAGCGACCGAATAAAAATCAAACATCACACAAATAAGATGAATATAGACAGAATACCACTTAAAATCAGAGAATCGAACCCATTTAGGTTCGATTGAAAGAGGTCTGAAAACCCTGATTTAGGGTAGGTAAGAATCATCAAAAGATATAGAAATATTCGTACTTACAAAGAGCAAATGATGAACATAGACAGAATAATCAGAGAAGTCAAGGATTTGAACCGATTTGGTTCGATTTTGATGAGATTTTCTTATCATGTTTAGGCAAGCAACTAGGTAACCTCATAGACGAACAACCAGTAGTGAGAGGAAAACAATAAGGTAAGTGAATCAACGATTGATTCCATTTTAGAGCCGGATTTGGAGAGGTTGAGAGATATGACAGCTAGGGTTCATAGAAGAAGAAGGGAGAGGATTCAAAGGCGGCGTCTGAGATGGAGTGGTAGGGTTTGGGTAGGGTTAGGTTAATTAAAAGGAGTGAATAGATATGGGTCGTTGATCTGAGAGATCAACGATCACGATTTAAAAGAGGGTTGGGTCGGGTTTATTTGGACGGGTTTGGGCTGGGATTATTGGGCTAGTGTATGGGGTATTGGGCTGGTGTATTAGGTCCGAAAATAGGTTTAAAAATTAGTCTATTATTGAAATACCCAATATTTAGCAAAAATAATTTATAAAAGTAATTAATAAAATAACAAAAATATTATTTATGCACTAAAATGATTAAAAAAATAGATTAACATTATAAAAAATATAAAAAGTTATTTTTTTGTAATTATACATGTATATGGGCTATTATTGCAAAAATATGCGATTAGCCGTAAAATGCAAATGTAATTATGGGAAATGCATTGAAAATATTTAAAACCTCACATTGATACAAATGATAAGTTTAGATGATTAAATCATCATAAAAATAATTTGGAGGGTAATTAGTGGATATTTATATAATAAAAATGCATAAATAAATTGATTTAAAGCCTTTAAAAATTATGAAAAATACTTGTGCGTATTTATAAATCAAATGATGATGCATATGCATTATATATATGAAAATATAAGGGGGGAAATTGGGTATCAACAATGTTATCTCCAAAATAAGTGTTAAGGTGACTAAATTGGTTGCATCCACATTTTAATAGGCTGTAGAAGGAACAAGCGTTGCAGGGGCTTCAAGAATTATTGGTGCTTATGTGAATGAAAGCAAATTTGAGAAAGGTAAAATATCCAAATTTGTGTGCTCTTACTTGAGATCTCCAGATCCAAAATGTGGAACCCAACAATACGAATAGCAGAACAATAACCAGCTGAGTCCTAAATTTATAGGAACTTCAGTAAAACACTTGGTCGTTACTAGGTGTAGGGCATCCAGATGATAAGTGGCGATCCATATCCCTAAAACCATGGAAGAAATGAATAGAGTTATGTAGTGCAACCAACTGAGTAGTAGCTAAGAGAGGAGAAGATATTAGAATTTCACCTAAAATGCCTGAGGTATAATTCTTTTACCTTTTTGTTGTCTAATGAACTTGTGTACTGCAACCAACTGAGCTGTATTTGACAACTTTGTACTATTTCTTACTTTACTTTCTGCAAATAATTTTTCTATATGTAACTTTTATGTCACATATCCATAGTGTTTATAAAACTGTATTTCAATGATCAAATAGAATGTAATGCAACATGTAAGAGTCGTCTGGAGGGAATGCTGGAGTCGGAACAGTAAGCAGCAAACCAGCATTAAGCATTCTGTAAGCTTACTATAAAATCTCTTAAAAGGGTTTTACCGTTGGTTGACATCCAGAGATACAAATAAAATTTAATAAAGTTTCTATTCCTTTCATTACTACTTTGGGTTTTGCCATCCTCTCCATTTGAGGATTGGGAGAATTCAGATGAGGATTATAAAGCATAAATAATATATGATCACCAAGGAATTAGGGTGTTTTCCTGTTCATTCATGTTCTTCAACTTTTTGTTAGGTTTTCTTTGATGTTCTCTCTATCTTTTTCCTAAAGCACCTATCGGACGGGGAAACTTTATTGAATTGAGTTCGGTCTAGAAGGTTCAAGCAAGGGATGCGACTTCCATGCCAACACGAGTAGTTTAACTCATCACTACCTCGTAAGGGCGTTGAGAATTATTTTTGCTTTTTTTACTAAAAACTTTTTCAAAAGTATTCAAAGAGCTATCGTATACTTTTCTTTTCTTTTTTGAATTTACTACTAAATTTAAGAAGACAATAACTTATAATTTCGTGTTTGTTGTTTTTGACTTTTGGATATCTTTTGTACTGTTTGCAGTAGCCCAATTGGATGTATATAGTTTGTTTCCTGCCTCTCCATGACCTTACTTGAAATTTCGAGGAAGCTACCATTTGAAAATGTACACTGAAAATGAGGTTGAATCCATCATATTTTAAAGTTATGGGTTCATATCCACTATTTTTATAATTTTAATGAATCTTTACATATAAATTTTTACACCACATCAAAAGTTATGGGTTCAGTTAAAATCATTAGTTGTTCATTACATCCGCCTCTAATTGCAATGACCATCTTCCCTGGCATATGTTTAATGCATGCTTTCTTTGGAGGAAGAAGCAAGAGGGATTAAAGTAGCAGTTAATGTTATTGATATTTTGCAACTATGTATATAAGGATAAAAACTTATTAGCACCAAATATTTATAAAAAATTATTAAATACATTATATGTGATTACACATACACTTCTGTTACTTGGTCGTTATTATAATGCATACTTAACTAAATCACATAATCATAGTAAGTTAAGTTAAATTTGAATCTCATTGCACATAACACAAGATCTTACGGTAATTTAGGCTGGATAAAATGATTTTTCCTACCTTAATATCAACTAGCGTGGATCAAATGATTTAAATTTTACTATTGATAAATTATAGAAATATGAGGCGGTCAAGCAAGTAAGTTAATAATTTATTTTTATTTTTTTCCACACATTTCGCGGGTACTATACTAGTTTCTCTGTCAAAGTGAAAACGAGAAGCAGCAAAAAGACATTAATATAAATGAAAATTAGCATTTCATATGTATCTTGAGCAAAATCAAATGTTTCCTCTTTATTTTCACTCTCAATTTCTCATAAGAACCTGCTCCAACGAAACAAATAACATTTTTGTTTCATTTGCTTGATATTATTCCCACCAAGTTGGAATTCAATTAGACGTAATATTTTCTTTTTTCTTCAACATCTAAACCATTCGAACATTTGTAATTTGGTTTTAACAGAAATATAAGAAACGTTAAATACAGAGACACAGAGTTCATTTTAAGTGCTTGACTCTTATCTCTCTATTGCACTAATCTGAAGTAGAAAAATAAATTGGAAGGAACAAATATATATGTGTATGTATATGTATATTGGCTAGGGGTATTATGGTAAATGTCTAAAAAAGTTGGAACTGCATCTAGTTTATCATTATGATTCTAATTGGTGTACAGCACTAATTGCTCATTCCTTATTGATGAGTGGGAAATGCAAGAAATTCTTCCCAAGGAAATATAAGAATTGTGATAAAACCCCAAACGGGTTACATGTTACTTTTGATTTGTCCCAATATCAAAAGATTAATTATTTACCGTTTGTATGGAAACTCTTTCTTCATTTATCTTTACTAATACTAATGAGAAGTGGATTATATTTTCATACACAGTCCACTTACATCACCTCGCCCATGGGAAAGCAATTCAAAATCATTGCAATTGCTAAACTTTTTATTAAGATGAAAGTAATGTGACAACTAAGTTTTTGGGATAAATTTGTAATACATAATGTTAACCAAAACCGACTCTACAACAATACAAAGAAACTGCCTTGAAAAAAATGTTCTGATGTTAACCAAGTCGCAATATTTGCAGCAAAAATAGTTATGTAAAAACCTTTTAAATTACTGTGACTATTAAGTCTACCGTTATTATGAACTTGCACCCGTAATCTGTGCAGGATCAATCACAATTCCACGAATTTGTTTTCGTCTTCGTAAAAAGCTTCTACCAGAAGTAGCTGCTGGAGGATCTCTTAGTTGAACATGAGCTGGTATTGGCATGTCTTGTGAGTGACCAGAAACACAGAGTGAACCAGAATCATCTTGTTCCCAGTAAACTTCTACCATAGTACCTATAGGATTCTCAGCAGATTCTGTTCCTGGAACTTTCACAAATCTTGCTCCTATAGGTATCTGAATAGCCACATTCACAAATGAAAAACTAGTGTTACTCATTTCACAGTGATTAGAATTACGGATGCAATTTTATCATGAAAAGTATGGAACGACGAATCTGATAATCAACTTACTTGAAGTGAGAGCCCGGAACTCAAAGTAAGAGTCGCGACGCGTCCTTCAGCAACATCTTCCAGTTCTGCCTGTCTAGCAATGTTTAGAAAAACCTCTTCAAGAGTTGTAAGACCAAGCTGGATATCTGTTATGCCAAATTCCTTTTCTCTATCTTGAAGCTCAGCAAAGAAGTCCTGATTGAGAGTAAAAGTCAATGATCATAGAATGATCTAAAAGCCCAAAACTCGTGTTCCTATAATTCCACAATAAAGTTGCAAGACTATTAAACGATGTTAAACTAATCTAATCTTAAACGAATCTATTCTCATAGTTTCTTTAAAGATATTACCGTCAACAGCTTCTCCTTGTCATGGGGAATAATAAAGGTTAGGAAGGACTTGTTTTCCTCTTTAGGCACCACATCCAAGCGCTGTGGACATAATTTGCAAATCAAAACCAGTTCATTTAATAGTTTCAGAAAAGAACGGGAAAAAGTAAAGGCATCTTTGACATACACTTTTAAAGAACTGTTTCACAGCTTCAGGTTGAGATGTACTCAAAGTATCTCCTCTTTCAGGAGTTCCATTTGTCCCACCAGAAAAGCTTACATTAGCAATGAAACCAGTTCCAAACCTTGATTTCAATCTTATTGAAGTTCCAATGCAACGAAGTCTACCCTTTGCCATGATACCAACACGGTCACTTAAGATGTCAGCTTCTTCCATTGAATGAGTGGTCAGTATAATGGCACGCCCTTTTTTTGCATCCTCAATTATGTCCCAGACATGTCTTCTAGTTATTGGATCCATACCAGTAGTCTATGAGGGTTTTCATGTTTTATAGAAGAGAATGTCATGATAAATTTCTTTTTGGCATAATTCTCATAACATCAGGAGAAAACATATTTTCCAAAACCTACCGGTTCATCCAAAATGAGCAATTTTGGTTCACCAATAAGTGCTATAGCAACACTGAGGCGTCGTTTCATTCCTCCACTGTAACTACCAGCTCTCATCCTGGCTGCATCTGTGAGTTTTACCTCGGCTAGTGACTTCTCTACGACCTGTGATTCGACCAAAAAATTGGTTAAGCAGGATTTATAGTGGCCCTATTAGTAGGTGGTTTAGCCTGTTCATCAGATCTTTAGATAAGCATAAAGCTAAACATGGAGTAGGTTTATATGCTCTCACCTCTTTTACTAAAGCAGGGGGTAGACCTTTAATGCTGGCAAAAAGATGCAGGTGTTCTTGACCGGACAATGCATCCCAAAGAATATCAAACTATAAAATGGCAAAAACGAATGAATTTCATGCACGCAAACACATATTGCTAGGGTAGAGTATTAGTTAGATCCATGAAAGATTTGCAAATAGAAACATTTAAAGATAATAATAGTCACCTGGGGACAAACCCCTATCATCCTTCGAATGTTTGACATGCCCGTAGAGCTTCTTATGGACTGACCATATACTAGTGCTGTTAAAAGCAACTTCTTGTTACACACAAGCAATGTGCAATGAGCATAGAATTTCTTTTGTGAAACTGAAAACAATATTACCATCTCCTGCGGTAACAGGTGTAATCCCAGTCAAACAATTAATAGCAGTAGTTTTTCCAGCTCCGTTCGGCCCAAGAAGACAAAATAGCTGATCCTTTGCAAGATTCACCCATAAACCCTGCAATATTGACTCCAAAAAATGAGATGCAGATGCAGCTAGGGTAAAGGTGTAGGATCTCCGGAGTATTATTAAATACAGATGCTAGTTTCTTCTAACTTTTTTTTCTTTTGAAATGTGGACTTCTCATCTTCCATAAGCTACTCTTACATAACATGTAAAACGCGTACTAACGCAGATTTCACAGGAATGTTGATTTGAATAAATTGCCGAGGAAATCAGAAGAAGTTGCAAAAGAAATAAAGACCAAATTTTGAGGTGAGCGTCAATGAGCTAGATTAAATGCTCGACTCCTATCTGAACACAGAAACTGTCCTTTTTTTATCTACTGATGACTTTCTTTTGCCAGGGAAAGCAGCTACTGTTATTTTCTCCTAGACCAATAGATAAAATACCTTGAGGGCATGATAAGGAGATTTCCTTTGGCACTTACAGCAGCCCATCTTTGTTGTTCCAGGAAATATCTTTACAAGGCCATGTAGTTGAACTGCAATATCAGAATCAACTTCACCTTGCGTAGCTTGGCGTTTAACAATGTTCTCTTCTTCAAGAACATCTTCATCATCGGGTATAATACTATCCAGGGGTGGCACTGAACCTGTGCAGCTACAAATACCCCCCTCTGAACACAAAAACAACAGCCTTAAGGTTTTGTCACAGCACGATCGTTATTAGTACTAATAATTTTGCTTTACCTTTCACCTTATTTCCACCTTTGCCTGTCCAGTAGCCAGGATTCAAGAAGTAGAACATTGATTTTCTCACACCAGAAATATTCGGAATTATGTTGTCCAAGTAAATAGCAAGAACAAACCACAGAAAAAATGTTGACACGAGCCATAAGTAAATCTCATTCTGTTAACAGAAACAACAGATAATGGGCCTATGTTAGATGCGAGATGACTGTATGCGACTGAAAGCAGTATTGCACTAAGAAAGAATTAACAAAGACCCAGAGTCTCTCCTCCTTCCCTCCATAACTCATTCTCTGCACTCTCATTCAAACTCACGGAGCTGTAGCAGTGATGAGAAGTGAACACAAAGTAGTTACTGAAATCATTTACTACAAACAAATACCTCACTCTCTAAATACTGTACCTCCTCTCCAACATCAAGAAAACTGGAAATTAAAAGAGAAAGCCCTAGTGTTGTGGTAGGTGTCTTACCATAGTTATTACACACTCTGTATCATTAAAAGCACATTTTGTCCTACCACTCCAGCTGACACCAGGATCTTCAGGAGTGGCAGTTGCATCAGCAAGTAACTGAAGACCTTGAGCAAGAAGATCTGGTGGGAACAATGACCAAATGATCCTATAAGATTTGGAATATTTTTTGCTGTAGGGAAATCCAAATGCTGTTACAAGCTGGAAAAAAAATGGAAGATGAGAAATACGTTAGCCCACTGAGTCAGTAATGGATGGTCATCAATTCAAAGATAAGCACTTGCCTGAGTCATGAAACCGACAATAAATGTGAAGAAACCCACAGTTGTTGTTGAAGATGACTTGCTAATAAAAGCAGATAGCATGAATGCAAAACCAATCTGGCAACAGGTGCAGAAATTCTATATCAGTGGACTTGAATATTAAAGTAGTTGGCCTCATTAGAAGTTGCAACTGAATGCAGACTGTATTTGGTGAAAGTGTAAAATTGAATGGTGGAGCCGAACCATATTAAGCTGGAAAAGGAAAAAAAGGAGAAACACGACGGCGAAGCTGTTGTTCAAGAAAAACTCAAATTGAAACATCATCCCAAAGAGAACTATGAGAAGAGAGGAGATAAGTGTGATGAATCCCTCCCATGTGAACCATGACAACCAATAGGCAGTGTCATAGAGACCCATCATAGCCATTGCCTGTAAGACAAAATGTGACATTTAAAAAATGAAACATCTTATGAAGTAGAAGAATGACATTATCTCTTACAAAAATGCAAAAGAGGTGATACCTGCCGAAGTTTGAGTTCCTTTTCAATGATCAAAACATTGATTTGGAAGACAAAGCCAAACATAGCAACAGCCAAGAAAAAGGTAGGTCCAACAGCACCCAAGGCTGAGAAAACTTCAAAAGCAGGATGTGCAAATTCTTTGAAACTGACGAACCAACTGAAGTTTGGATCTGAAAATGTACATAATCATAGGACAATGGTGAGCTTAGGAAAATGAGAACTTGCTTTAAACCATCAGAATCCATTTACTGGATCATAGCCAGTAGTAAATGTCATACTTATATACCTCCAATCAGAGATCTTGCAATTTCACGTTCTGCTGCCAGTTGAAGTGGGATTTGGAACTTAAAAGTTGGATCTTCAAAGACTCCTCGTTTGACAACCGGAGTGGAGTTTGTCTGTATGCCATAACTGATTATGCTAGCATTCCATTCAACAAAGTGCAGAGCTCCAGGACAACGCAGAGGGTTCTTAAAAAGCCATTCATCCACTTCATCTCGTGTTCTAAATGACAGAACCTGCAGAAAATAAGGCACAGAATGATAAGTCAATGTTCCAACAAAGACTTCGATTTGACATACTAAAATAAAGAATGAACCAAATTAAAGGAACCGTTCATGACATAAAGTGGTAAACAGGACATTGGCACACCCAAAGGAGGACAGCAAGATCCATCTTTATGGATTTAAAATGGTGATTGGCACACTCAAAGGAGGACAACAAAATCTATCTTTTATGGAGTTAAAAATGGTGCATAAATTCAGGATTTATCAATGCAATTCTTAAACTAGATTTTATACTTGTTGTTAATATGTTGAAAGGAGTCACAGTGTCGCACCACCTCCATGACAATAGAGAAAGCTGACAGTGAACACTAGACAAAAGTAACTTCATGGTGTGACAGACTTATTACATGGAGAGACAGCAGCATGTAAGGCAAGCATGAAATATCAGTAAATTTATTTTCTGAAAGTATGAATAGGGGAAAGAGGATTTATTGCTAGCAAGCAAATTGTACTATCTCATATTAACGGAAATTTTAAGTTACAAGATGACAAAAGTAACTTCATTTGGGCTGATGATTATCAGGAATTTTTCCCTCACAAGAATTTTCAAATAAAGTAATAAGCATATAAATCAGCCAAGGAAACAGCACAAGGAAGACAAACAGCAAAAGGTATATGTGTTATACTTGGTAACAAAAAACATCACATTAGAAAAAGTAGACAATGAGTAGCAACCATACGGGATAATTGTAAAAGTTCTCATTGGAAAGCAAATAATTTTAGGCAAACAAATTTTTTTCTTTTTGAAAAGGTTTTCCAATGAAGTGGGTAAGAACATTTAAGTTTCAGGTTCAAATCTGAGCGGAGACAAAAAACACTAGGTGATTTATTCACATATGTCCAAACATTGGTGGACGAAGTTACTGATAAATGTTGCTGGCGGGAGGTGACAAATATTCGAGGTTCGCGCAAGCCGTCTCGGACACCACGGTTATCAAAGAAAAAAAATTGAAAAAGTTAACTTCTCCATAGAGAGATTTAAATGTTTTTGAATAAGTTCAACAGCTCTAACAACACATTGTATCCAACTCCAATTTTGTACACACTTATCAGTAACAGCTCATATAAGATTCACACGTTAATAAAAAGAAACAGAGAAACAAAAAACTCGAACTCAAACTCAAGTCATTCCCAAATTACAACCATTTTGCAAAACATATATCAGCTCAATATCAAAATAATATACTAGTATATAGATATACCTTAGAGGTAGGAATAGAGCGGCCAGGATTATTGGCCATAATTCTGCTCACAATCTGCCCGATTTTAGGACTCTGAGAACCACTCCAAACAAAATCATAGCAGGGAAGACGGATGAAGTTCTTTCGCTCACACGGCGGGATTGGCGGCGACACTAACGGTTGTGGGTCCCGCACGTTCTCGTAAGAGGAAGAAGAAGAAAAGCGAGCTTCTATAGCTTTTTGGATTATAAAAAGAAGGAAGATCAAGAAAAGGGATGAGAATAACTGAAGGAATGTGGCTGTCTTGTTCCTCCATGACACTATAAAATTCTTCTTTAATAAAGCTTTGTACTGCTGTTTTAGCAATGGGAATCCCCTCTCCAACTCCATGGCTTTAACCAAAGTTTCAGTTTTCGAAGAGGAAGCAAGTTTCAGTTAGTTGATTCACTTTATATGTAAGAACAAAAAGATGAAGGCGCGTCTTTTCCAGGTAATTTTGTGTTTTCAATATTTACCCCTCCTTTTTTTGTTAATTGACTAGACATGCCACTGCATCATATCCTATAAAACAGTAGGCTGCAAGGTCAAAAATGGATTAGGGTGTTGAGGACTTTTCCTTGTTGTTTGTGGAGAAAATTTTTAATCCTAACAATTAAGTGTCTGTTTAGTATAACGGACGTAAAATAAAATAAGTAATAATCTTATTTATTTTTGTGTTTGGTATGCAAATAAAAATAATTTAGATACAATAAACATAAAGCGATAAACTTTTGAACCAACAACCTACCGAACTCACATATTTCATAAATTTCCGAACCGCTAAACTTTTAAAATCGTAAACTTTCGAACTCGTAAACTTTATAATTTCTAAACCCGTAAACTTTCAAAAGAAGTTTTAATAAAATAATTTTTTTTTTGAGGGGGGAGTGTGGTGCGATGGGTGGTGATGGAAAAAAATTGAAATTTGAAAAAAAAAAAAAAAACTTGTTGAAAAGAGAAGAGTGGGGTTGGGTGGATGGTGTGGTGGGGTGTGAGTTGGGTTGATGAGGGTGGGAAATAAGGTGAGAAAAGTTTAGAAGTAATTTTGGAAAATATTTTTCCTTAACATTTTCTATTTTTTAAAATATTTAAGTCAATCAAACATTAAAAAATTAAAAAATATTTTTCGAAAAATATTTTTTTTCCTACCAAACACACCCTAAGTTTGAGAAAGCACCTAATAGGTGCATACTTTTAAGCAATGATGATTCCAAGATATAAAAGTCTATAGCTGTCACAGTATAACGATCTCGGAATTTGTCCATTATTTAAATTATTACTTAGTACATGTTATAGTTATAACTTTAAGATTTTTATATTTATTTTATCTATGTTTACCCTTTGAAATTCTAAGTAGTTGATCTTTGAATCAAATTACTCTTAAATTATTATCTTAATATTTTTAAAAATTATCACTAATATAATATATGAGTTAAATTAACATTTTAAAGCTCTTTGTTCATTCTAATACTGTCAAAATAATGAAGTGCACGAAGATTTTAGCCTGGTATTTAATATTTTGGCATGGTTTCATGGAACACTAAATGAATGAAAAGATAAAATAGTCTATTATTCCTCTGCGTTACTTGTCAAAATCTTGATCACAATTATTATTAGTATTACATTTTTGGAAGAGCTAGCAATTTCTTATTTTCTAATTGGAGAAAAAAGACCACATTCACGTCGACCGAAATATATCGTGATCTTCACGTTGATCTAAGGATTTTGTGATAGTTAAGTGTAGTACAATTACTTTTGTTCGTAGGGAGGGACAACATAGTCATTTGCTATTATGTCGTGGAGGGCACTTTGGGGTTTGAATATATCATTATCACAGGCGCACTCCATAGTCCATCGTCACATATTCGGGATTTCGTCTATTACCGTATTGTAATCATCCTCACATGTAGTATCAGTCGTCCCGAATTGAATTGATACCATAATCTAATTATCTGTCAAACTCTTGTCACTTAAATCGAAAAAAATAATAGGGTGTCTATATTTAAAATCGTATAATAATTAAATTTATAAGTGATTTTAAATTTTAAGAATATGCGATTTCACTTGGCATAAATTGAGAAATCTGAAAGTTGATATTAGAAATTAACTGTAAAATAAAGCAAATCAATATAAAGTGCAACTTGGCCCTCGAGCTAGATCGCCTTCGAACCGACTAAGTGTATAATTGAGAAATATGAACGGAACATAAGAACAAGAATGCTTAAGAGAAAATGTAATATGGCTTTGTTATGTGTGAATATGATGATTACAAAATTATTGGAATCCCCTTTTATATAGTAGAGGAATTCTACTCCTGATACAATTCTAATTACAAAAGGAAATCTCATGGTTTGTTAAATAACCGGTCTTGATTTGATACGTGCCGAGATTTTCGCCACGATCCTTGCACGATCATGGATATCTCGGCTTTATGGTATTCGACAGGCTTTCTTCGGTACCGCTTGATGCTTATCCTGCTCGGTCTCGATCCCGGCTGGTATCGGTCTCACTTGGTCCTCGAAATACGAGCTCGATACCGTATCTTCATGTCACGATCCAATATAACGCGGGACCGAATCTTGACCTGCCATCCTAGTCTCGATTAACCATACAAAATCGGACGAGCCCGATTTTGACCGTATACAGATAGTCCCCTCGTTTCTCAGAAATAAGATGTTGAGAAATGACATGAATTCTCGAGCTCCATTTTTTCGACTGATGACGTCATTGACTAGCTCGAACATGTCGTAAACACCAAAACGTCCCGTCGGTTCAGTAACCAAGGCATTAAATGCCTGCCAGGCGCTGCTCGGCCACTAGGCGGCTTTGAACCTTCGCCTTCAACCTATAAAATTTTGATTCTTTTTTCATTCAAACCTTTACAACCATCTTCTTCTCTGCTTTTTCTCTCAAGGAATTATCGCTTCTCACCCCCCATATCTAGTTTTTTGAGTTTTAGGCCTCATTTATTTTTTTAAGATTAAGACGTCTGAATCTGAATACACATCTGAATATCAAGATGTGTATTAAGATTAAGACATCTGAATCTGAATACACATCTGAATATATTAAGATGTGTATCAACATCTGAATAGAAATAATTAAGACTGTTTGGTTTTTAACATCTGAATGTATAAATTTTATCTTTATCTGAAAACTAATTAACATAAAATTCAAATGAAATATTCTATCAATAAAATATATAGTTTTTTAAAATATGATAGTTGTTGGTGGTGATGGCTAACTGGTGAATGTCGACTAGAGGCGTTGATTGGTGGTAGTTTTGGTTGATGATGGTGGTTCATGTTAGTAGCTAGTAGTGTTTGGTAGTGGTGAAAATTATGATTGAGGATGGTGGTGGTGGTTGGTATTAGTTAATAATGGCGGGTGGTGGTGGTAGTTGTGACTGAGGAAGGTGGTGGGTGGGTGGTGGTAGGTTATAATGATGGGCAGTACCGATTGTGGTTGTTGATGGTGATGGGGTGGTCAGTTGAGGTGGATGAGTGTTGATTGTGGATTAAAATGATGGTGGTCGGAGTGGTGGGAATAGTGGGTGGTGATGGTCGATAATGGTGGCGGCTATGATTGAGGATGATGGTGACATAGTAGTAGTGGAGGTGGTGGTGGTGGGGTAGTGTTGGTGGTTAAGTATGGCGGTGATGGAGGCATGGTTGTAGTTTATAATGATAAGCGGTGGCGGCAGTTAATAATGAATATGTGACAACATCTTAATGAAATTAAGTCTCTGTTATAGATCTTAATCATACAGACCTATTCAGACCCATTTAGTGGATGTGAAGTAAAAAAAACAAACAAACTTAATGATTAAGATATGAATGATTAAGATTCAGACTTTAAAAACAAACACACTTAATGTCTGAGATCTGAATGATTAAGATTCAGACCTTCATTAAGTGCAAACAAATGAGGCCCTAGTCAATTCCTTCGCCTTCTTATTTTCAAAAAAGGCTAAGAATTCTAAAATAGTGCCACAAAAAGAAACTTCGTCTTCATCTCGCTCAGCCGGCGATGAAACCGCGGGGGAGTCCCACCCTGAGGAATATGTTCCGACGGTTGCTGACTTCAAAATAGAGAAGACCCCTTCGGTACCAGGCCGATGCAAACTGATGTCAAGGTACATTTGCACCATCACTGAGGGCCTCCTTGATAAGGTTAAAGAGGAGTGCGACTGAGTACACAAGGACGTGGTCGTTCCCTCCCCTGAGGAATCGATCACCACATATGTAAAGAGGTACTTAAGTGTTTACACTTACCCCTTTACATTCAATCCCCTAGATCTCGTGATAGTGGCCTTCTAAAAAAGGTACAATGTTACTTTGAGCCAGATTCACTCATCATTTTGGAGGATCGTCGTCATCCTCCGCTTGTTCTCCAGCAAAATCGAGGATTGCTCCTTTACCCTCGATTATCTAATGTGTGTATAAAGTCTACGGATCTATCGAGAGTTAATCAAGCTCTCGCGTTGGACCAGCAAAGCCCCGTTCTCCAGCCTCGATGAAACCCGCGACCGAGGCTGGATGGGCAGGTTTGTCCGAATAAGGATATCAGACTTGATCTCTGCCGAAGATATGTCATTCCCCGAGAAGTGAAATTTTAATCGTAAGTATATTTTCTTGAGTGTTCGTTTTTTCGTTCATATTTTCTTTGATCGTTGCTTACTTCTGCTTTGTTATTGCAGCAGTGGACCAAATGTAGGACCCGGTCCTGAAATTAAAAGGTGGGCCGAGAGTCTGGTGTCTCAGAGGCCCAACTCCGCACGATCTTAGATAGAGCTTTAGAAAGGTCGATGGGAGGATTGTAACCATGGTAAGATTTTGCTTCTAAATTGTTAACCCTTTTATTCTTTCTTAAACTAACTTGATTTCCTTTTCTTCTCAGGTCTTGGGAAGGACGTCCCGATGAGGCCTCTTTTTGATGACGAAGAAGCCTTCCCTCATCCACCATCTCCAAACACGGTTAAGGAGAAAATAAGAAAAAGGGCCTCGAGTCCGTTGGGCTCGGAAAAGAAGAGGCCGGCGAGGAAAACTCATAAGCCTAAGTAAAACATCAATGTTGTCTATGGAATCGGTCCGTCGGTTAATGGGCGAGTCCGAAGACGAGGAGCAAGAAAAAGAAGATGTCGGGCTGGTGACTCGCCCGCGGGTTCCGATACAGAAGTCCTCCGAACCGGAGGCAATCAATAAAGGGACTTCGGTTGAGGTCCCCGAACCGGAAGTCACTCCGTCTCCGGTGAAGACGGGAGAAATAGATTCATAAAGAAAGATCCCCCAAGCATCGGAAAAGGCTCCTGGGGTGATCGATATTTCGGACTCCCCCCAGGTTTTCGTTGCCATGATCCAAGAGGAAAACATGTTAGAGAGGCAATGGTTATACCTCTATGGCTTCTTTGACGGGCTCGAGGGAGCTACTTCCGAAGAGATCCCCAGTTTTGGTGATCTATCGGTTCCGAGGAAGATACCATCGTCGGGGGAAATAGGGTCTTCGCCAAGTTCAAAGATAGTAGATCAATTTCCAGCTCCAAGTGCCAATCTCAATCGCAAACGGCATTTGGTGTTGATCGTCCCCGAGGATGCTCGGGTTTTCTCCCCCCCGGTCGGGATTGCCAACTATTTAAGGGGCCCAGTGACCGAAGAAGACCAAGTGGTGATGATTGTCGTGGGGGTCGCTTGCTTATTCAACGAGGCCCAATATATACTAAATTGAATAACTATCGGACTCAACTTAACACTTTTTTTTTGTACTTGTACATTTTTCTTAATACTTCTTATTTTTCTTGTGTAGGATTCGGTGTTGCACCATGAAGCCTTTATCAGAGTCCGAGAGGAGTATAAGGCCGAAGTTCGGAGCCTTAGTGAGAATAACGATACTTACCAGCAGCCCAGTGAAAGACTCCAGGCCGATCTAGTCGCAGCTCGGGAGGAGCATACCGACATGGCCGAACATGTATTCCGAATGCTCCACGATAGTGATGCTGAGTTAGAGATAAAAACTAATGATCCAATTCTACAGATCCGTCAGAGGCTCGAGCAAATTTACCAACTCAGAAAGCAGGTGGATAACATTCGAGCCGAGGCCGATGTTTTTAAAGGGAGCATGGACGTCTTGGCTACTATGAAATATGCCATTCAAGCTCAGTTGGAGTCGGATGAGACTCAGCTTCGGGCTGAAAAATAAAAGAACTCGGTGCAAACCGAGAAGATCAGGGAGCTCCGGTCTCAGCTGGATTCGGTCACCAGCAAACTCGAGGAGGCTAAATCTGAGGTGGTCAAGGCCGGCATCCAGGACGATGAAAAGGTGGCCCAGTTCAAAGTTGATGTCGAGGCCATCCAGACTAAAGTTAGGAGCATGATCGATCACGCGAAGTGGAAAGCTCAAAGGGAGGCCCTCGAAGATGCTCAAAAACAAGATTTCAATATCACAGACGAGGTTGATAACGCCCAAGCAGAGGAACACCAGGCTCGGAAGTTGGCCTTCCCCGAGGATGACTCCGATGAGCAAGAAGAAGAAGATCTCGAGGACGGGGATACCGCTTTCGAAATTCTCATGATGTCGACCATTATCAAATCAATCAGTCCCTAATTCATGTTTAGTTTATTTTGTTCACCAAACCATACTGGTTTCTATTATTTTGTGTCCAACTTTTCCTTCCGGTAGTCGCGCTGGAGTCACGAACTTATTTATCGAAATGAGGATATGAATTTATGACTTATACTCCTTTTGTTGTCTCAAGTCCTGTAACCTCTTGTATTTTCCTTTACTTGACTATAGATTATGTAATATTGTCATCTTCTTAATATGCCTTCATCATCCATGTTATCACGCCTTACTCATAATACTTCATTAACTCTCTTCTTATTTCGCACTAATATTTATGTCTATCACTTTATTCTTGGTAACTCGAACAAGACATTCCTTTGCTTTTATCTCCCCTTGCTCCATCTACTGGCTCTTCGGGTTGCCTAACATTCTCTCTCTACTAGGGACGGGAGCCTTACTAAGGTAATATTTATCCCTTCAAGGCTTCCAGTATCTTTGTAGTGCTCATATCTAGATGTACTATTTTAGAATGCACCCTCTAGGTGTCTCACAATGAGATATATTAGCACACTTGCAATGTCCTTCGGAAATGTCAACTAACGCAAACAATTCATCCACCATTTTGGCTCACTCTAACCCAGTCGTATCGTGATATTATGTCCTTCTCTTAAACCATATTTGTTAGTTCCATAGAGCATAACTCATATCGGTGTGGCCAATTATACGTACCTCTGTTACTGTTGAAAGTAACTCAAAATGCTTACATCTCTCTTCCTGAATGGTAAATAAGGATAATCTTTATTAACTGGGTACCTCGTACCCTTCTTCACCTTGCTTCTTTTACTTGTTGCAACTTGTGTCTAACTTTCGATTCCATTATTCCTTTTTTTTACCGTAAGAGTGTATAAGTATTCTATCCTAAAAGCTCCTTATCAAGAACCATACACCTTTTAGTATACGCATGATCTGCTGAAGACCTCTCATTTACTCATCATAAGCAAGAGGAAAAATCGAGTTCCTCTAACTCAACACTTCCACAACTATATCTCTTTTCGATCGTCTTTATGAACGTCAACATTGTCTTGTCTTATTACGGATAGAAGTTCGGGATTTGAATTCTTATAAGTGAGATTTACCACACGATCTAGAGTAAGAATAAAGAGTGACGGTCCTAAATGCCCTGTAGCATACTGCTTATAAGTGTGGTGCACGACACAATCATAAATAAGACTCTACTAGACACGACTTGTAGACTCCCTAGGACATAACTGCTCTGATACCAGTTTTGTCACGACCCAAACCGATAAGCCGCGATGGGAACCCGATACATTACTCGACCGAGTACCAACTTAAAGTATCTTTCTTATTACATTATCATATACACGTGACATACGTGCCTAATAGGCCAACATAATCATTTACAAACTCAAAACATAGGCCGACAAGGCCATACAATCTTTCACGTATACGACATATGTCTACAAGCCTCTAAGAGTACATAAATGTCATAAAGGTCGGGATAGAGTCCCGCCATACCAAACAATACCCGTCTAAATCATACTAACCAAACAAGCGACTCCGAAGCAAATGGAGCGCACCAACATCTTCCGCTGAGCTGATAGCCTACTTGGAGGGCTCTCGACCTGTCTATCGGGACCTGCGGGCATGAAACGCAGCGTCCCCAGGCAAAAGGGACGTCAGTACGAATAATGTACCGAGTATGTAAGGCACATAATGTACATAAGAGACATGGAAGAAATATAGAGTACATGACTCAATCTGTAAGTCTGAATAACTTTATAAATCATAAATCACTTTTAGCAGCATGCATATGCGTATGAATGTCATGTCGTGCATAGGTATATGTTTCATAACATCATCAGCCTCTAAGGGCATCTCATCATATCATATCGGCCACTGTGGGCAAAATCATCATCGTATACCAGCTGATCAGGTGGTGGTGCGTATATAACGCCATAACCTTTTACATATCCCATATACATATACATACATACATATATATGCGTATATAACGCTGTTTGAATATACATATATATATACGTGTATATAACACTGTTTGGATCATATTTCAGCCACTGTGGGCATCATCATCATCATCATATACCAGCTGATCAAGTGGTGGTGCGTATATAACGCCGTAACCCTTTTTCCATATCCCATATACATATATTTACATATATACGCGTATATAACGCCATCTGGTCATGGTCAATGCACATGTATAAATGAGTGAAATGCATGAAAAATACATAATAATCTCGATATCTCTTTCGGATAAACCTTTCCAACTGCGTATTATTCTGAGACCCACGAACAGATGATAAAATATTATGACACATAAAAATTCAAGAACATAAATATCTCTAATACTTCTATGAATAGAGTTATTTGTGGAATTTGTGCATTTTCACGTTTCGTTTGTATCGCATGGATGCCAAAAGAAAGAAGGGATAACCTTAACATACCTGGAGTAGGGAAAAATCCGTGTGATATTCTTGAGAAGGATTACACCATACTCCCTTAGAATCGAAAAAAATCTCGTTGCTATTATAATATGGAGTGGCTATCGTCCTTGGCTTTGTATTATGCGTAATTTGTTTGCCGAATGAACTTTGGCATTTATTCAACATAAGAGCTCTTTGCTGTAGTACCACTCAATCCATTTTTTGTGTTAAAACACTACTTTCTGAATCTTAAGCATGTAAAATTCACTATTTTGAGCTAAACGTGGATTTCCTGGTTTTCTTGGTGTTGAAGTGGTGTTTTACGAAATTGGTAAGAAAAATTTCGATAATAAAATTCTGCCTGATTGTGTTACTCTGAGTAACAAGTTAAGTAGTTTATTCACCCATTTATGAAAATGGGTTTTTAATATTCATTAAAGACAAAAATTCTTTGCATTTGGCATCTTCTATAACCACACTTTCCAAATGACTTTTGTATTAGTTCAAGACAAGGTGTAGGGATAACTAATAAGTCATCTCTTTCCATGTGTTATCTTAATAGCTTTCCCAAAGTCTATTCATCTCCAATTCTCCTTTACTTGCTTCCACGTGGGGGGCATTGTCCCCACCTATAATTATCCCCAAATCCTTAATTACATGGTTAATCTCCCATTAAATCAATAATTAATTAATTACCCCAAATTATTTAAAATACTACTCACTTTTAATACACTTTGCACATATTTCTATTATGGCTATGTGTTACCTTGTATGACACTAGTCCATAAATACGAGGTATAAAAGCTTAGACCGTATTTTATCCCAAAATGTCGAATTTTGACGAAATTCATTTTCTTTGATTTGCTCACCTTCTTACCTCCATGAATTTACTTATCACTTTTTTGAAATAGTACAATACTTATAATCTCCAAATAATCTTTTTCCTTGGACTAATGTCAATTAACTTACGACAAATTCAACGTACAATACTATATGGTGCAATATCGTCGTAATTTAATACTACGAAGCGTAACATCATCGTAATATAGTACTGCAAGGAGTAACATCATCGTAATATAATATTGCGGGATGCAATATCGACGTAATATTGCAGGGTGTAACAAATCCTAAGTGCCTAATCTTCTCCAAGAGCAACATCTTCACCTTCAGGGTCTTCTCCGCTCTCGGACATGCTCATACTCATGGAGTCATCGTCATGGGGAGAGGCCAATGCTTCGGTTTCGGCTTCAAGATTTTTTTCATTTTCAATCTCGGTCGTGAGATTGAAGCCTCGAGCATGGATCTCCTCAAGGGTCTCCCTTCAAGATTGGAACTTGGCATGCTCGACGACCCAATATGCTCGAACTTGGGAAGCGTCGACAACTTTATTTGCTCGAGATTGAGCGGCTTCAACATCAGACCGGTAGGCAGCCACGATAGCCTCAACATCAGCCTTGGCCTTCTCAACATCAGATTTGGCTGTTGCAAGTTCGGTGACCAACCGGGCCTGGAGCTCCTCAAGTTTCTTGGCCTGTGCCAAGTTCTTCTCTTTCATGTCCTGGAGCTGGTTTTCAGTCAATGACAAATGAGCTCGAGAAGCCTCCTTCTCTGAGGCAAGGCAGTCTATATCCACGCTATGGTTTCCGCCTTCACTGCATCAACCTCTCCACGGAGCTGCTCGATTATCTCGAGCTTCTGATGGACCTATGGGATTGAATTGTTAGACATTACTCCCGAACCGATGTCGTGAGCTTCTAAGATTTTTATTACCTGCTCGGTCAGGTCGCGTTGTTCTTTCTAAGCAGCGGCTAGCTCAGCTCGGAGGTCCTTCATTTCTTCTTCTTTCTGCCTAATGAGAAGTTTAAGGGAATTATTCTCCTAAGTAAGCCCTTGAATGTCGGTCTCATATCGGCTCAGTTATGCTCGAGACCTAGAAAATGCTTCATTATGAAGAACCGAGGCCTACACAGATAGAAGAAAAGGAATTAGACAAGAAAAACAAGTATGATATCGACAAAGGGAGTTAAGGCTTACCCGATTCAAGGCCTGTTGTGCCTCATTGAAAAGACATGGAGCCCTCACTTCGTCCACCAGGGCTTGGTCTTCCTCCGTGACCAGACCCCGAAGATAACTGGCCCCCTACGGGGGCGGTAAAAACTCGTACATCCTCCGGGATTGAGATGATGATTGTTCGTTTGATCCCGAGGCTGATGCTAGGGGCCAAAAGTTGATTGGTTAGTCTGAAACTCGAGGAAGTTCCACCCGAATCCTTCCTCGGTATCTCCAAGTCACTCGGGCCAGCGACATCCTCGACCCAGTGAAATAACCACGGAAGGTATCCTCCTCTCCGTGGGCTCCTTCTGCATAAGGAGTCTTCATGGCCCGAGCCTCCCGAATCATTCCCTCAAAACATGAAGGAAGTGACGGGAAGTATCCAACTTCTATTAACCCGAGTGGGTCTCTTAGGGCATTCTCTTCATCACGAGGAACCTCTGGACCTACAAAGATAAGGGAAACCGAGTAAGCTCGGAAAAACACTTTAGTGGATAAGCAAGTACGAGAACGAGACTTACTATGGTTTTTGGCCTCCCACCGGCCCTTTGACAAGTCGCGCCATGCGCGCTCAACATACGTAGAACTCGAGGCTAGGCTCCTGACCCAGCTCTCGAGGTTAGGGATTGCACTGGGCATCTAAGTGACCGCTACACCATGAAAAAGAATATTGATGAGAAAAAATGAAGAAGCAAAAATAACAAATAACAGCTAATAGTGGAATCGTACTTACGTTTCATATTCCATTTCTCTGGAAACGACATGCTCTCGGCTGGAATTAGGTCCGAGGTCTTCACTCAGACGAACCGACCTATCCAACCTCGATCTTTGTCCTCATCTAGGCTAGAAAACAATGACTTGGTAGCCGGGCGCTGGAGCTTTATTATACCACCTTGGTAGAGTCAGAGGATGTACAACCTAATAAGGTGATCGTGGGTGAAAGGGAGCCCCTCGATTTCTCTCTCAAAAAAGCGGAGCAAAATAACAATCCTCCAAAAGAAGGGGTGGATTTGTCCTAGGGTTATTTGGTATTTTCGGTAGAAATCAACAATAACTGGATCGAGGGGACCCAGCGTGAAAGGGTAAGTGTAGACACTTAAAAAACCTTTCACGTGGGTAGTGATGTCTTCTCCGGGGGCCGGTATCACCATTTCCTTGCCTTTCCAATTACAGTCCTTCTTCACTTGCTTAAGGAAGTTATCAGATACCGAGCATATGTATCTCGATATCGGCTCACATCGACCAGGGACCGATAAGGTTTTCTCGATCTTGAAATCAGAACTGATGACCCCCCCGGGAACGCACTTCTCAGGGCGTGGCTCCACCGGTGTTTTCTCGTCGGCCGGCCAAGATGATGAAGCCGCTTCTTTTTTTGGCATTGTCTTTGACGTTTTCGCCATTTGATTATGGGATTAAAAAAGGATGAAGATGATAGTATTTGGTGTTTGGAAAAGGGGTTAACGACAAAACTTGAAGATTCGCAGATGAAGAACTTGAAGGATGAAAAAAGCTTTGAAGACTATAAGAGATTGAAAGTAAAGTTTGAATCATTGGAAAAGAGGCCTATTTATGGGTTTCACGACGACGGTTCGAAACTACTAGTGGCCTACCATCAACTGACACATTAAATACTTGGGGAACTGTATCGATGAGACGTTTCAGTCACTTTTGTCGCTTACGTCACAGTGATGATGTCATGATAAATCGGGGTAAAGGTTGAAGACTCAATTGGTTTCTTGTCATGACACTCCAGAAAACGGGGGGACTATCTGTATACGGTTAAAATCGAGCTCACCCGATTTTGTTGGTTAACCGAGACCAGGATGATGGATCGATGACTGGCCCTGCATTATATCGGACCGAGACATGAGGATAAGGTATCGAGCTCGGGATTCGAAGTACCAATTGAGATCGAGATTAATGACGATCGAGTAATAACGGAAAGCCGAGATATCTGTGACCAGTCGAAGATCATGGCGGAAATGTCGGAACGGATCAAATCATGAACGGTTACCTAGCTAATCATGAGATTTCCTTCTGTAATTAGAGTTGTACCATAAGTAGAATTCCTCTACTATATAAAGAGGGGTTCTAATCATTTGTAATCATCTAATTTTCGCATATCAAAGCAATACAATACTCTTTTCTCTGTTATACTTTGTTGTTCATCAGTTTATACCGCTTTATTTATCTTTACTTTCAGACGATTCTAGGGTGGTCTAGCTCGAGGGTGAAATTGCATTTCAATATTGGTTTGCTTTATTTTATTATTAATTTTCATTATTAATCATCATTTTTATCAATTGGTATTAAGCGAAATCACGTGTCCTCAAAACCACTATAAGTTTAATTGTTATCTGATTTTAAAGGTAAACACTATCGAAAATAACTTCTCCATCTTCATAAGGTAGGATAAGGTTTGCGTACACATTATCCTCTCCAGACCCACTTGTGAAATTTCATTGGATTTGTTATTGTTGTTGTTGTTGTTGTTTGTTAGCGGGTTAATATATTGTTAATTAATTCATGAGATCATTACTATAAGGAAGTATTTGCTTAAGAATCAACAAAAAGTCGAATTATTAAGTTAAAAAAAGATTAATTATAATTACAATGTTAAATAATTCCATGATTTACATGAGCGTAACTTAATTACTAAGGAACTGACATTAAACTTAATTAAGTAAGTGATTTGTATGTTTAGTTGAATAAATTCTAGCAAAACTTGTTACTGGTGGTTATTTAACTGAAGAAGCTAAAGTCAACAGTTTAAGCTGTGCTCCAAAAAAAAAAAAAAAAAGTTGTTCCATCTAACCATTTTAAATTTACACGATAATAATTGGTTTGGCTAGTATTATTTGTTTGCTTATGCTGGTCAAAGTCTACTGTATACCCCAAATACTATCATTCCAATAGAACGTCTTATTCATTTTATTTTATATACATTTCATGCTTTCTTCTCAGTTAAGAAAATGAAACTACGTCGAAGACATGTATTTGTCAAACTCGTAAACAGCAGATGACGCGGCAATGTATTTGTCATGCACTTTTTTTTTTGATTTCTCATCCGGTATTCGGAGGTCCGATTAATCCGAATTCACGTCGGAAAATCCCACATTGAGGGTAAAGCGACTTCATACCCAGAGGCTCGAAACTCGAGACCTTTGATTAAGGACGAAATAGTTATTGCCATTCCACCATAATCCTTGTTGGTATTTGTCATGCACTTGAATTCTTGTTGAATCCCTGTTCGGAAGAGTTAATTGTGATGTACGTTAATTGTTAGACTTTGAATTAAAAGATTTTGTTAAATAATTCATGACGACTTCAATTGCTGTGACAGGTGATTTTTTTTTTCTTTTTTTTCGTTGAGACAGATGACCTCTTTTTTGGTCTGATTCAAAGGCTTTTGACGCTAAAAATAGGAAACGAATAAATTGTTCGGTCAAAGAACTATTGAAATATATTATATCACGAAAATGCTGAAAATTATTTGGCAGCAATGGTAGAAGAAATCATTTTCATTTTCCAATACTCTTGAAATTCGCATTTAATGGGATATCCGTATTTACTTAATCCGCTACTTCCCTAGAATATCCCATTTGTTGGTCCGATTTATTTTTGGTGGGTCTTTTTTTATTTCTACTACTCCCTCCTTTTACTTTCGGTCATTAAGTATTCAAAAAATAAATTTTTATTTTTATTCGTCACTTTTCACATATTAAATAAAAAATAATTTATTTTTCTGTTTTGTCCTTAGTATTAATTACTTATTTTAAATTCATTAAGATTATACACCAATTAATATGAGTATCCGTATCATGATAAATTATATGTTTCATTTATTATTTCTTAAGAATACACAAAATTAATAGTGGATAAGTAAAAGTGAACGGATGGAGTACTAAATCACGGTGAAATCATTATTTCGCCACACGGTGAGTAGAAAGTAGAAAACAAAATGCTCTCTGCCAGAAATAAAAAAAACTGAATTCTATCTTTTCCCAAATAATCTAAAGCAACTTTTTTTTATATTGAATATTCATGATAAAAACATATTTGTAGTATAATTTGGAGAAATTCCATGTTTAACTCGAACAAACGTAACCACTAAGGACTTGACCTTAAAATAAGTGATTTTGATGTATTTAAATTCGATAAATGATAAACAAAACTTATTACTCGTGTCCGGCTATTCAACTTTGAAGTTAGCGGTTTCGGCCGTGAAATATCAAAAATTTAACTATATGCATACGATCCATCTATCCCCAAAAAATATGAAAAGTTTAAGAAGTATTAACCCAATTAGTCGTGTCCAGCCAACCACTTAAACTAAAAACAGTCGGTAGAGATATAATGTATGCATAATTTATATATTATATGTGTATAATTATATATAATGAATGTATAATTTATGTATATAATTAGAAAAAGTAAACAATGAATATGACTAACTATTTGTGTAAAGATCCCAAAAGATTAATCCATTTTCTTTCTAACAATCTAAAGATGATATTTAATACAACTGAATATAACTTATATGATTATATTAAAATACTTTGTACCTAAAGTCTTATGTTTGTTCGTAATATATGCATCCAAACCTATTTCTCTCGCAGACAATCCTGTTTATTTGACTTTAGTTGCATGAAGTTTTCATGAAACTTCATGTTTCCTTGTCCGTTAATTAGAAATAAAACTAGGTCAAGTATAATGAAAATTAAAGAATGACATTACTCAAGCTAAACAAAAGATGATGGGCAAATATATTTGTCGTTTCTCTTGAATCCGTGTTCGAATTAGTTAATTATGACTTATTATTTTAATACTTAGAATTTGAATCGAAGATTTTCATTATTTAATACAGCTGACGCACTTTGATTTTGAGTGAAATAATGACTTCTCTCTTTTTGAGAACTAGTGACTTTATTTAATCTGATTCAAAGGTATATATTTATATACATTTTGTCTCCTTAAAAGATTAAGTTGTCTGGTCATAGAAGTGAAGAACTAATTAAAGTACATTAATTAATTTAGCAGCAAGGGAAGAAGCAATTGTACACTTTCTAATGTGGAGATCCGCATTTGACGGCTATCTGTTTTTACTATTCCTCTTATTCCCTTCAATATCCCAATAATTGGACAGAACACATAAATTAATTCTAACACTGTTTACTCCAAGCATAATGTAAAAAAAAATAATTAATTCATTTTGGATCACAAAAAATTATTTATTGTGGAGTACTTGCTATTTGTCTAAGTTATCATTATTTATTTCTTAAATACTTTAACTGACACTCACTATTTGGAGTAGCATAGGTAAGCTTAAAAATAGGTAATAAATCATTTTTGTCTCAAAAATATTAATAACATAAAATAAATTAATTTTGAAAAAACTACTAAATTCTATAAAAAATCAGAAACTTCGATAGTGGACGGTGAAAACAAATTAAAATACAATCCTGAAATAAAGGTAAATTTCTATTTCCATATTGATCTAAAATAATCTTTTTTTTTTTTTAATACTGTGAATGTTCAAATACACAAATTTGTAGTATAATGTGGACAAAAAGATGAACATGTAAGTAGGTGAATACATGAAATTTGTGTTGGCGAGGACGATGGAGATCAGAAGATCGCAATATAATAGTTTACCCAATATTATACTTACTAGTCTTATAATACGCGCGTTGCACGTGAACCCATAATAATAATCAGATAAATTATTTTAAATAATGTATTTAAAATATAAAATAAAATTATATTGTCATGAAAAAGATGAATATATTATCCAAAAATGGCTAATAGTGAGTCAGTGTTCTAGACAAATTACTAAAAATTTATATTGATTAAATAAACTAAAGTAGATTACTATCTCTTTTAAGTTTCATTCGACTTCTCAACGTGAAAGTCAAATTATTTAATTTTAAACTTAAGTTTTGAAAATAAAATTTTAATTTATGAATTTTAGATATTTACAAACAATATTTCTATAATTACGAGTATTTAAAAGAAGCAATTGAAAATCCTTAGCAACAAACTATTAAAATCGTCATCTTTTTTAACTATAAAATACATAACATAAGAATTAGTAAGAAATAAATAAACACTATCAAATTTTAAATTTCATTCTTCCTGCTTTTATGGAAGAAATAATTTATTATAGTAGATAACTAAAGAATAAATTAAATTTCATAAAACTCAATTTGAATTAATCCAGGCAAAATCAATCAATTAATAAGTCAATTATATATATATATATATATATATATATATATATATATTATAATTTTGGAATTGTATAGTTCAATATGAAAAGTACATTTATGTTACCTAAGATTTATGTGTAGTTTTTGCGTGCATATTATGTATATTTACACAAAATTACACAATATTTGTTTTGGAGTTTCCTTGTTTGATAAGAATCTTACCTTTTACTTCTTTATTTTCTCTTTTATTTTTGTAATATTTTTTGTCCTTATTTAGTTAAGTTTGAACTCTTAAATATTAGGTAATAATTAACATTTTACTTAATTTCAAAACCCCAAATATTAGGAAAGTAGCTTAAGTTACATATTTATTCAATGCAAATCTTATTTTTAAAAGGTAAAAAAGACGAAGGACATTTTGCTAAGGGCCTTCGTATTTTTAATATTTAATTAATATAAATTTAACTATTTTCAGCTCAGGCAATTCATGCCTCACATGCTCTTTTACTCAAATCCTACACATAATTTGCTACATATCTAGCTTGTTGCATCTTAACATTCAATGTAAAACATATTTTACAATTAAACTGTAACTTTTGATTTGTCTAAGGTCAAAAGTGAAGATCTCATGTGGAGCAATATAATTCCATCCTTTTTAATTAGTCGTTACTAGTTAGATGATGGAAATAACAAGATCGATTATTTGAACAAGAAAAAAAAGGAACAAGAAAAAGAAATTAGACCGCGTGATGCAAAGGGTAGTTAAGTCATTAAGACAGCCTCCTTAACCGAGAATGAAGAGGCCATAAAAGGGTAATTTCGTCAGCTTAAGTAAGTTCAAAAGAAAAAGAAGAGGGCACTCAAACTGGAGATGCTATATAAAGGAGATTCGGCGAATTGAGGGAAACGTTTTTTCATCCTGAGTTCTAAAAATGGAGATTTCTCAACGAACTGTCTTTCACTAACTTCTAAACAAGTTTAAAAAATAAAAAAATAGAATACTTGCACTTAAAAAAAGTTGAAACAAAGCGGTGGCCATGGCGGTTGGTCCAGCGAGCTTCTGGACTCAAGCCAATGCTTTGCTCAGAAAGAATTTGACTTTTCAGGTTTGTTTAATTGTTTCTGAATTTATGGCGCCGTCTCAATATGGTTAAATTGAATTTAACTCTGCTTTTTGCAATTCAAGTTCAAGATTTAGTTACCTTTTTGGCCTGTTGTTGGATGTTATTTTTTGTTGGGTTCACTTCTGTCCATGATATTGTAAAAATTTATAATTGACGTTTAAAGGTTGGTCTTATTCCGTTTTTTCAGAATGATAATATTTTAATTAAGTGGTTCTATTTGTATCTGAAGCAAAAATTGGTTCAATTTTTTTTTGGTTGAGTATACATTCATATATTGTTTGGAAGTAAAAAAAATGTGATAATTACATATTGAGTTGAATCTGTGATTTCATGATTCTATTCTGAAATGGTATGTTCTTTCCTTCTCATTGTGTCGCAGAAACGAGATGTTAAGTCAAATATTCGCCTCATTTTGGTCCCTATCGTACTTTGTTTGTTGCTAGTTCTCATTCAAAATTTGGTCAATAAAGAGTTGGATAAACCATCAAACAGATGTGGATGTAAATGTGTTGACACAAATGGTGATGGCAAATGTGAAGAAGTTTGTGGTATCGAATATTCAGATTTGGACCAAGTCGGTAGCTGTCCGATTCCTAGCCCACCGGAATGGCCTCCCTTGTTACAGATACCAGCATCAAAGTATCGTGCTGTTCAAACTGATTCTATTTCATATAGGGACTTGCCCAATGATTCGTGTAAAATATCGGGTTCTTGTCCAGCTACTATACTTTTGACTGGAACTAATCAGACTTTTGGAGAAAGTACGAATTGTTTTGCTTTGATCCTACTATACCTGATGTGAGCGGAGTATTTTCTCTGATGCCGTTTCTAATGTATGTCCAATTAATATGGAACTTGATAGGTATGGGTAGAAATTTTTTCAGCAGTGGATCAACTCTAAATTCCTCTGACATTTTCTATAGCTTAGCCTATAATATCTTGGTGAGCCTCTCTCCATTTAGCTTATGTTATTTTTCCTTTTCCCTTGAGATTCGCTGTACATAGGTTCAAAATTTAGTCTCTGTTTGATGGTGAATGCCCTTGAAATTTTCAGGGTTCCGAGTCAGAGACTGAGCTTATGAATTTTCTCGAGGCAGCTTTCTTCTCCAACTTGCCAGTCTACAATGTTCGACCTCAATGTCCTCCAAACTCTACATTTTCTTTTCCATTGGAATTTGGTTCTGTAGTTGTTCAGCAAGGTAGTCGATTTATGTTTGTTACTTCTTTCTGACTAGCCTTAGCCTTTTCGATGTTAGATATTGCATGTGTATAATTTGTAAATGCATGAAGAAGGCACACGGTTTAGGTTGAAAAAATAGACATCTTCTGGTAATAAGTGACATACGGTTAGTTTAACCTGTTGCCATTGAAGTTGAATCTAGATTTCATGGTTATGGTCTGACCCAAGTAGAATAAATTTCTATTATCGAAGGTCTTATCTTTGAGATGTTGTAGTTCAGTGCTGGACATACTTCTCAAACTGCCTGATTGTAATCTTAGGTCTTTACGTTTACGCATTCATAAACAATTTGCAGATAAGCACATGAGCTGACACTCTTTCTAGGATTGGTGCTGCTATATATGTGCATAGTCGAGTATTGTCAAAGAAAATTAGACTCTTCCAAGCAAACAAGCTTATATCTTTTCCATATTGGGTTAATATATGCAGAGATAAGCTGTGTGAAAGGTTTACACTTGTGGCGTAATAGTTCTTATGAGATCAATGATGAGCTTTATAAAGGTTACAGGAAGGGGAATCCAGAGGGAAAGATAAACGAGATAATAGCAGGTTCTTCTGGTGCTCTCTGCATAAATGTCCTAATGCATAGCCATGCTATTTAAGATCATCTTAACAACGTATGATCCCTTTTTTTTTTGCAGCATATGATTTCTTTAATTCAAACAGAAATGGTTTCAATGTGAATATTTGGTATAACTCTACGTATAAGGATGACACAGGCAATCGACCTATGTCATTGACAAGGGTTCCTCGTTCAGTGAATTTGGTAAACCTTCAAATTTCTACTTCCATGTTCTTCCGTATGCAAATTATCCTTGACCCTTGCAAGTTTTGTATTGTCTTGATAATCCAATGTTAAGGGAATCCTTATTAGTATTGAGAGATTCCTGAAAGTGAGTTCCATTTACTTGAGTTGGGCATGACAATGCATGGGATGAATATTTGGAGAACTCGGTGCATTAAGCTTTAATATATCGTTCCCGTGTCCCCTGCTTTATGATGCCCTTAATCTCTCAAATACATTTATATGTCTTGAGACATGAGTAATTAAATGCATTTACATATCTACACACACAGATATATAAATAAGATTTGCTGTATGCTTTTAAAGTCGGAAAGATTTGTCTTAATTTTATACTCTATGAGTGCCTTGTCTAGATTACCAGATCATATCTGTGCTTCGTATTGGTACTATCTGGATCAGATATCTTCATTTTCATTGACAGATGTCATTGTGAGCTCTTAACCATATTGTATCAACATTAAACGTTACTAAGAAATATTAAGCTGTCTGTTCCTTATCCTACTAGCAATTCAAAGGTCATCTGATTTTCTTCACATTGCACTTCTTCTTGACTGAATGGAATGAATATCTATATCTACAATTTTTTTTGATTATTTATGAACAACTAAATAAAGTTGTATTGAACATATTTAAGTAACTTATGTGTTAATTTTTGCAAAATGTCATGTACAGGCATCAAATGCCTACCTTCAGTTTTTACTTGGACCTTCTGCAAGAATGCTGTTTGAGTTTGTCAAAGAAATGCCCAAAGCAGAAACAAAACTCAAGCTGGACTTTGCTTCGCTCCTGGGACCACTATTCTTTACATGGGTGGTTTCACAACTTTTTCCTGTAAGTAAATATGTTCTGTTCTATTTTGAAGAACTTGTTCAGATGACAGTCTCAATCATGTAAGACAAATCTGTTTTCTATTAATTCTATCCATTGATGCCAACTTGTCAGCTATCCATTTCCTAGACAACTTTCTTGGCATTCATCAACTGCCTTGTTTAGTATTTACCACTTTTTATGTGTTAAGAGTCACGAGAAGTGAAAGTTAACACCTTATTCAGTCATACTGTAAGAGTTTTAAGCCTTTTTTTGGCTGAACATGGTTTATTTCATGGTTCATGTACGAGTAGGAAGACTGAGCATTTGATGGGCGAATTACAGTCTTTAAGGCCTCTTAAGCTGTCAATTTAGTTACTCCAAAAAATACTTACTAGAATTCATCGCAGCAAACATACAAAAGGCTTAAACTTCTTTCATAGTGTCGGGCTTCTTTAACTCAGTACTTTGTCGATCATGAGATATGTACTGTATCTTTTGACGATCAGTATTTCTGAAACTGCTCCAGTGTTTATTTTCCTTAAAACAGTATCTTGCCTGGTTAAGTTTATCTTATTAATTTGTAACACAGTAATTGCATATGCTTATACTGATGTTATATTTTTTATTATCATATGGTTCTATTTAATTCTTTATGCTTGTCATATTTATCGCATGATTAATTGTTCGCAGGTTGTTTTGATAGCTCTAGTTTATGAGAAGCAGCAGAAACTAAGAATCATGATGAAAATGCATGGACTTGCAGATGGTCCCTATTGGATGATTTCTTATTCTTATTTTTTGGTCGTATCTTCTATATACATGTTATGTTTTGTGATTTTTGGCTCATTAGTAGGTAATTCTACTGCTACTCTGTTGACCCTTGTATATTAAATGGATTTGGCTGATACAAGTTTCCTGAATTCCCCTTATTCCCTTTTGCAGGCTTGAAGTTCTTTTTGCTTAATGATTACAGCATCCAATTCGTGTTTTACTTCATTTACATAAACTTGCAAGTGTCCCTTGCTTTTCTGGTTGCTGCGTTTTTCTCGAATGTTAAGACCGCTACAGGTTTGATATCTGCAATAGAAGTTGGTGTTAATATTGCATGGATTTCATATGAATCAGAACGTTTATGAGAAGGATGAAGCAATTTTTCATATTAACCTTCAGCAACTAACATGATATGACTCATTCTGCTTACTTGACATTGTAACAGTCATCGGCTATATGATGGTGTTTGCAAACGGACTCTTGGCAGCATTCCTTTTCCAGTTCTTTCTCCAGGATGAATCATTTCCAAGTAAGTTCAGAAACACAAAGGCTGTCTCGCTAACTCTTTGATCGTCTAGCTGGAACTATAAATCATGATTTTCATAGTTGCACCACCTAGTCACCTTCCAAATTGATGATAATTCTGTTTTATTGTAGCAGTATATTTGTACTGACCTGAAGTTCATTAGGGACCTTTGAGGGGATTGCATCATTCAATTCTACTGTGAAAATTTAATAGCATGATGGTTGTCTCTTTTATCTGCTTATCTAGAGCTCTTAGTAAATAGTTAACAAATATCGTTAAAGGGAAGGAAAATATTGTCTGAGAAAGAATGAGGGGGGGGGGGGGGGTGCAAAAGATTGGTCAGGGCATGTTTGAGAAGGTTGGGTGAAAGGCGGTAAAGGGTCAGAAGAGAAGAAGGATTCATATGCATCATATATGTAAAAGTCAAAAGAAGGAAAGTTAAATGATTAGAGGCTTCAGCCCAACATCATTCTCTACCACCGCATCCCGACTATAAAGCTCGTTCTTTCTCCTGACTGTATTCAATGTAAGTGGCTTCACGTTATAAAAATTTAAGTAATGGGGTGAGAAGTTACTGATTCGAGCCTGATAGGGCTCTACTGTAGTACTCCAAAATAATCTCTCTCTCTCTCTCTACACACACACACACACACACACACAACTGTGGTCTTTTTGCATTTTTTGTTGGATTTACTGATCGAATGTTGGTATGAATTTTCTGTCTTCATATTGTAGTGTTACCATATCCTATGAGGCTGGAAAATAGAAATGTAGAAGGAGAGGTAAATGAGGGGATGGAACAATTCAGGGGGTTAGCAACCCTTCCATGTTAATGCTTTTTAATATCTCCAGGCTTTGCATGATTATAGGGAACAAATTACTGTGTTCATTTTAACTTTCCCTTCTTTACCAAGGAGCACAGAAGCTATATACTTCCATTAGGTGAAGAAAATCAACTTCTTCTCTTTTCCTTCCCTTCTGTGCCTTATATTAAGATAGTGATCTGATTCTTTTGCCTTCATTTCTCCTGATATGTTGCTATAAAAGAAAGTTGTTTACCTTGAAAATGGTAATTACAATTATATTTGATTATGTGGTTCTAAAAATACGTGATGTATTTTAATACCAGTTGTTTAGGCAGTAGATGCAGAGTGTGAGGTGAGAAAAATGAAATAAGAGCAAAAGGAAACGAGATTACGCAAACCGGGTAACTAAGGGATCGGTCTCGAGGGCGGTCGGAAAGGCCTCGGGGTCGCGGTTTAGAAGCTTGACTAGGGGCTATCGAAACAGTATAACAGTATTGAATGCCTTAAGAATGGCCTATTTATGATCAATAATGAGCAATAAATGAAGAATAATTCAAGAACACAATAAATGAGAAGCAATAAATCAATGAAGCAATTATAAAGAATGTTTTAGCTAAGGAGCAGAGGATGTTCTTGTTCTTGTATTGAATATCATATCTTTTACAAATTGACAAGGGTCCCCTTTATATATGACGGGGAATCCCAACATAATACATGCGTAATTAATGTAAAGAGATATGGTTGGTGCAACCATTTAATGCCACGGTACGGGCTTGTACTATTTTGTGTATCTTGTCAGCTTTAATCACGTGCCCCTTGGGAACTTCCCGCCTTTCCATGTTGGCCTTCGATATGTGCTGCCTCGAGGTCGAGGACCTCCGATATGCCCCTCGATACCAAAACTCGGGCCATCGAGCCTTCATTCTTATCGAAATGGCCGTGAAATTGGGCTCTCCAATTTTAGCCGTATACAAAAGTTCTGTTTGATTTTGCTTTTCACTTTTGTATACTAATCTTCTGGTAATTTCTGTCATGACATTGAAGGAGGCTGGATTATAGTTATGGAGATATATCCTGGCTTTTCTCTTTTTCGTGGATTATATGAGTTTTCCCAATATGCTTTCAATGCTAATTATATGGGAACAGATGGTATGAGATGGAAAGATTTGAGTGATGGAAAAAATGGGATGAAGGATATCCTAATAATAATGATAGTGCAGTGGTTGGTCTTTCTCTTTCTTGCTTATTACATTGATCAGATTGCATCATCAGGGAAGGATCCCTTATTTTTCTTGTGGAACTTCCGAAAGAAGCCTTCACCTTCCTTCAGGAAACATAGTTTACGAAGGCAGGGTTCTAAAGTTTTCGTACAAATGGAGAAACCTGATGTTGCCCAGGAGGTAAACATTTAATTATCTGGTGAAAAACATTATGTTTGTTCCTATCTACAAAACTAACCATATGGGACCTCCTTTCAACAGAGGGAGAGAGTTGAACAGTTACTCGAATCAAGTACAAGTCATGCCATCATTTGTGACAATTTGAAAAGGGTTTATCCAGGGAAAGACGGAAACCCTGAGAAATTTGCTGTGAGAGGATTGTCACTTGCTTTGCCTCAAGGGGAATGTTTTGGTATGCTTGGTCCCAACGGTGCTGGCAAAACTACTTTTATTAATATGGTCAGTCCTGTGGTCTTTCTCGTGTTAGCTATATCTTTGTAATTCTTTTAAGTTTTAGTCACTCAAGGATGTGACCTTAATGTGTAGATAACTTTAAAACATGTTTTTAGTGCCCTTCATTTTGTAGACAGATGTGCTGTATACTGATTTTCTGTTTCTTTATTTAGATTGCTAAAACTGAAAACTCTACACCCTTAAGTGACAATTTTCTGCTAACAGATGATTGGGCTCATAAAACCAAGCTCCGGTACTGCATATGCTCAGGGTATGGATATACGAACAGACATGGATATGATATACACCAACATGGGTGTATGTCCGCAGCATGAGTAAGATTCTACTTTTTCTTAAGTTAAGTCGCTTGATCCCTCCCCCTTCCTGTAAAAATTCAGTGTCCTAATACTGATTGTTTTTTCATTTGGAAATTTGCTTCAGCTTACTTTGGGAAAAATTAACAGGAAGGGAGCACCTACTTTTCTATGGAAGGCTTAAAAATCTTAAAGGATCAGTCCTGACACATGTAAGTTAATGGCTCACGTCTTAACTTCTACTTGGGCTTATGAGAAGTGCTTGTAGAATTAGCTTATTGTCCAAAAGCTGTTAGTTTATTCAGCTAAGTTACAGACTATTAGTATAACTGATTACCCCCCTCCCCCCAAGGTCCTTAAAGTACATCTAATCTTCAAGTTTTGGGGTTGGGAATACGGGCAATGCATTGTATAGGCAACCTGAAAGACAATCTTGATAAACTTGACTCCTCATCCAAAGCAGTAACTTCTTTTACTTTTCTGCCTACAGGCAGTTGAAGAATCTCTTAAGAATGTCAACTTATTTCATGGGGGCGTTGCTGACAAGCAAGCTGGGAAATACAGTGGAGGTATGAAGAGGAGGCTAAGTGTTGCAATTTCACTGATCGGAGATCCTAAGGTATGTTAACTCTACCATCCATCCTCATGGGAGACATTCGGAGTTATGTGTATTCATATTCTTGTGGTTTATGAAATATTCCAGGTTGTCTACATGGATGAGCCCAGTACTGGACTGGATCCAGCTTCGCGACATAACTTATGGAATGTTGTCAAACGTGCAAAGCAAGATAGAGCAATTATTCTCACAAGTAATTTAACATTACTTCTCTTGTCTCTTTGTTTCCCCCTTTGACATGAATAAACTATGTGCCCTCAGGGCAGTACCAACCAGTTGTATGAAGGGTTTCTCCAAATTCTGTTCTTTATGAACATTACAAAGTAATCTTTAAAGTACTGATAAATGATAATGGGAAGATATGCATTGTACACCAGTTGGTTGTCATTCCACATTAATTCATTAGTGAATTTTACATCCCAGCCCAGCATACATTGGACATTGCACACCTGAACTCTTTCCTAGTTCCTTTCTTAGCACTGGTTAATGAGATCATTAATACGACTACTCATAAGGATAACCATTTCAGCCCATTCCATGGAAGAAGCAGAGCATCTATGTGATCGACTAGGAATATTCGTTGATGGCAGCTTGCAGTGCATAGGAAATCCCAAAGAGGTACTTTCAAGCTTTTCGATATTTTCAAAATCCTGTATATTTCCGTTTTTGGTGCACTCAGGTAAAAGAACCGGGTTCAACTGAACCCATAACTTTTGATGTGGGGTATAAATTTATGCAAAAATCCATTAAAGTTGGAACAAATAGTAGATCTGAACTAATAACTTTAAAAACATAATGGGTTCAATACTAAAAACCTTAAAGTTAACCCATAAACTTTGAATCTTATATCCGCCTCTGGGTGCACTGGATTAATATTGTGCCTTCTCTAGCTGTTGTGAGATTATGGTGTCACATATTCTACTGATACGAGTAATAATGTGTGCCTAAGTAAGAAAGAAGGGAAATGGAGACTTATAGCCTGTTTGGCCAAGCTTCTAAAATCAATTTATTTTGAGAAGTGCTTTTCTCAAAAGTATTTTTCAAAAAAGTGCTTTTGGTTTGAAGCAGTTTGTGTTTGGCTTATTAATTTGAAAAACACTTTTGAGCAGTAATTAGTGTTTGACCAAGCTTTTGAAAATAACTTTCAAGTGTATTTTTCTCAAAAGTGCTTCTCTGAAAAGTGCTTTGGGAGAGAAGCTACTTTTTTCTACTTCTCAAAACTGCTTCCGCTTCTCCTCAAAAACACTTTTTTCCATCTAAAAGCTTGGCCAAACACCTCAATTTTTGGCCACAAGCCAAAAAAAAAAGCTTGGCAAACATGCTAAAATTTGCTTATTTTGAAAAGTGATTTTTTTAAAAGTATTTTTGGTGAGAAGCAATTTGTGTTTGGTTAATTAATTTTAAAAACACTTTTGAGTAGCAATTAGTGTTTGTTCAAGCTTTTAGAAAGTGCTTCTAAGTGTACAACAACAACAACAAATCCAGTATGTTCCCAACATGTGCTGTCTGGGCTGGGGAGGATAGTCTGTATGCAGACCTTCCTACCTAATACATGTAGAGAGGTTGTTTCCAATAGACCCTCGGCTCAGGAAGGGTAAGAAGAAGAAGGGGAAAGCAAGAAAGGAAGAAACAAGGAAGAGAAAAGACAAAAGGAGAGATAAATGATAAGTAATACTAAATAATAGCAACAACGAATACAATATCTGAGGCGAACAAAACCACATAACGCAATAAAAATTTAAGAATATGAAGGGACATTCGTGCTACTAAGACTATGGGAGAGCAACTAAAAACTACTCACTAATCTTCTACCTTAATCCTCGACCTCCACACCCTCCTATCAAGGGTCGTGTCCTCAGTGAGCTGAAGCAGCCACATGTCCTGTCTAATCACCTCTCCCCAATACTTATTAGGCCTACCTCGACCTCTTCTCAAACTCGCCATGGCCAACCTTTCACACCTCCTAACAGGAGCATCAATGCTTCTTCTCTTAACATGTCCGAACCATCTCAGCCTCGACTCCCGCATCTTGTCCTCCACAAATGCTACTCCCACTCTGTCCCGGATAACTTCATTATTAATCTTATCTCTCCTGGTATACCCATACATCCATCTCAACTTCCCCATCTCTTCTACTTTCACCTTCTGCACGTGGGAGTTCTTGACTTGCCAACACTCAGCCCCATACATCATAGTTTGTCGAACCACCACTCTATAAAACTTACCCTTTAGTCTTGGCGGCGCATTCTTATCACATAAAACAGCGAAGTGAGCCTCCATTTCATCCATCCCGCTCCGATGCGATGTGCGACATCTTCGTCAATCTCCCCGTTACCTTGGATAATAGACCCGAGATACTTAAAACTCGCTCTCTTGGGGATAACTTGAGCATCAAGCTTTACCTCTACGTCTACTTCATGGGTCCCGTCACTGAATTTGTACTCCAAGTATTCTGTTTTGATTCTACTCAATTTGAAACCTTTAGACTCCAAGGTCTGTCTCCAAACCTCCAACCTCGCGTTACCTCCGCTTCGCGTCTCGTCAATCAACACCATATCATCGGCAAATAGCATGTACCAAGGCACCTCCCCTTGGATGTGTCGCGACAGTACATCCATCGCCAAAGCAAATAAAAACGGGCTAAGAGCCGATCCCTGGTGCAACCCCATCACCACAGGGAAATGCTCCGAGTCACCACCCACAATCCTCACCTGGGTCTTAGCATCATCATACATATCCTTAATCACCCTAATGTACGCTAACGGAACACCGCTAGCCTCCAAACACCTCCACAGGACCTCCCTCGGGAATTTATCGTACGCTTTCTCAAGGTCAATAAACATCATATGCAAATCCTTTTTCCTCTCCCTGTACTGCTCCACTAATATCCTTACCAGATGAATCGCTTCTGTAGTCGAACGCCCCGGAATGAATCTAAACTGATTCTTGGAAATAGACACGCACCTCCTCACCCTGCCTCCACCGCCCTCTCCTAAACCTTCATAGTGTGACTCAACAACTTGATACCCCTATAATTGTTGCAATTTTGGATATCACCCTTGTTCTTGTAACGCGGAACCATTGTACTCCACCTCCATTCTTCGGGCATCTTTTTCGTCTTAAAAATAACATTAAACAGCCCATGAGCCACTTCAAGCCTGCTCGCCCCACGCTCTTCCAGAATTCTACCGGGATTTCGTATGGCCTCGTCGCTCTGCCCCTGTACATCTTACACATTGCCCCTTCCACCTCCTCTAACATTAAAAAGTGTTTCTAAGTGTATTTGCTCAAAAATATTTTTCAAAAAAGTGTTTTTAGGTGAAGCTACTCTTTTATGCTTCTCAAAAACTGCTTTTGCTTCTATTTAAAAGTACTTATTTTACTTTTAAAAGCTTGGCCTAACATCTTAACTTTGGGAGAAAAGCACTTTCGGTCAAAAAAAGCTTGGCCAAACAGGCTATTAGTAGTCTAATAAGCTGTAAAAAGTAATGATTGCCACGGCTGAGTAAAAGTATATACTGTCTTTTGTTCTCCCATTCTTCATTTTTATTCTCAAACTGGTCTGACCATTTATTCTCCTATTGGATACCAGTTGAAGGCAAGATATGGAGGGTCTTATGTGTTTACAATGACAACATCATCAGATAATGAGGAAGAAGTGGAGCACATGGTGCGACACCTATCCCCAAATGCCAACAGGATATACCATATATCTGGGACACAGAAGTTTGAGTTGCCAAAGCAAGAGGTTAGAATTGCAGACGTATTTCAAGCTGTTGAGAAAGCAAAGAGTAAATTCACGGTTTATGCTTGGGGTTTGGCTGATACAACTTTAGAGGACGTGTTTATCAAGGTTGCTCGCTGTGCTCAGGCTTTCAATGTTCTCTCTTAACATCCATATTAGCATTTAGCACCAATGTCGGCCATATTTTATTGCGGCTCAAGTTTTTCATTTTGTGATGATTTTTTTAAATCACTGTCATACATTTGTGTTACTACATATATATTTTTTTGATACATTGGAAAAAAAAATGTAAATATCATTTGTAAAAATACAGTTCGCTTCTCAACATTTGTTTCATATAGAAGTGTCAACGACTCAAAAAATTTCCGTATGTCTATATACTTCTTGTTTCTTATTGAAATGACTACTCAGAGATACGTAGCATATGGACTCTGCAGAAAGTTAATTTTTGGTGAGAGTTTGAAAGCCATGAAAGAAAACTATGAGAAGAGATGAGAGAAGTGTGATGATTTCTTTCTTCCCAAGTGAACCATAACAACCAATATGTCATTTTGTCGAAGTTAAGAGTTCTTTTTCAGTGGTCAGAGCATTGGATCTGAAGGAAAAGCCAAATAATAGCAAAAGCCCGAAAAAGGGTACGTCCAACTGCAGCCAAGGCAGAGAAGAGTTCAAAAGCAGGATGTGCAAATTCTTTTGAAACTAACAACCCAACTGAAACTTGAACCTGAAGATGTACATAATCATAGGGCCAAGGTGAGCTGAGGAAGAGGAGAACATAAAGAAGCTCTATTAGAAAATTCTGGTCAGGTAAAGAGAGAAGCCATTGATTTTCAAATAGAGCTTCTTTATCATAGGACAAAGGTGAGCTGAGGAAGAGCAGTTCCATGGCTTCTCTCTCTCTCAAAGTTTCAGTTTTTGCTGAGTAAGGAAGTTAGTGGATGCACTTCATATGCAAGAACAAATGAAGTCACGTCTTTTCCAGGTTAATTTGTTTTTAAATATTTGCCCCTTCTTTTTTGGTTAAAATTACTTTACATGCCACAGAATCACAGAATCTTGTCCACTAGAGTAGAAAGTTCCAAGGTCAATATGGATTAGGGTGTCGAAATCTGTCCTCCTTTGGAGAGACTTTTTACAAATTTAAGTGTCATAGCATGATGAACTTAAGTAAAAATAGCACGGGCTAGCTAATTTCGGACTGGTCATTCAAAAATAGTCAGTATTTGTCAAGTTATTGAAAAATAACCATTATATTACTGCAACAGAGACCGGTCCAGCATAATATACTGGAGTTCGGTGCACCTGTGTATGAACTCCCAGCATATATTATGCTGGAACTCCAACACGCGGAAAGTTCCACCATAATATACTAGAGATTCGAGCACCTGTGTATGAACGTCCAGCATATTATACTGGACCGGTATACTTTGCTGGAACTCCAGCATAATCCAGTATACTTATGCTGGAACTCCAGTATAATGTATTTTCCGGATTTTGAATAGTGTTTTCATTCAGATTTATCTTTACATGAAAAGTGGCTAATTTCGATTACTTTTGAAAGTGTGGCTATTTTTGAATGACCACTTGTAAATCTGGCTATTATTGAATTTCAGGATTGTCTCTACAAGTTGTTTCGCATCTTTTCTATGGTATTTAGCTTGATTGTTATAAGTAGGGGTGTACATAGGTCGGATTGGTTCGGATTTTTCAATTATCAAACCAAATCAATAGTGTCAGGTTTTTAAATTTATAAACCAAACCAAACCAACAAAGTCATATTTTTTAATCTCGGCTTTTCTCGGGGTTTTCGGATTTTTTTTTTCCGATAAAGTTTTGATAACATAAAATATGTAACTTGTGCTCCATATATTTCTTAAGTCCTAGTAAAATACAACTATATAATGTATTTTCCAATAAACTAACACAATAATATGAGATAAGTTATAGCATTATACTAAAATATTCATTAACAAAAATAAAATAATAAAATTACATAAAATAAATATTGCTAATTAATAAGCCATAATAAAATTAACATAATCTAAAAATACTATATATGTAATGCTAAAATAAGTATAGCTAATAGGTATTAATATTACTTACATCACTAAGCACTAAAGAAAAAGATAAACTAAGTTATGCATTTTCATTATAAACCCAATGTAAAACTAAAATAATTATCCAACACTATCGCCATTCCTAGTATTGAATTGAATTTCTTTTGTTAGCATTAGTATTGATTTGAAAAATTTGTTTGAGTTACTACATTTATAGGCTTTCAAATTTATTTTCCATTGAAGAATGTTAAGTCTAAACTTGAAATAATACGTTAAAAGATAAAATTATGAAAAAGTTTAAGAAATATTTATAAATTACATTACAATAAATATTTATATGTATAAATTTTTTTTAAAAATTATATAAATCTATTATCGGGTTGGTTTGGTTTTGGTTTGACTTTTTTTAGTTAAAACCAAACCAAACCAATTATGGTTGAGTTTTATTTTGGGGCTTTTGCATCTATACTCGCTTTTTAGGTCACATTTTAACTTATACCCGCTTTGCGAAAAAAATTGCAAGCGTACACACTTTTCGCATAAGCTTCAGGCATACGGACTTGAAGTAGTAAAAGCAATCACACAAACTTCAGCATTCTAGGCTTTTTCAGAAACTTCAACAGAAGTGCTGAAGTTACTTAGTTCATTTGTAAAAACTTCAGCACTAAATAAGCTGAAGTTGTGTCCTGGATTAATTAGTTTTGTCATAAAGTTTTTTCAAAAACTTCAGCATCTTCTACTGAAGTTAATTAGTTTATTTGTAAAAACTTCAGCACTCTATATGCTGAAGTTTTGTCCTGGCTTCATTCGTTTTGTCGTCATTAGCTTTTTGAAAAATTTCGGCAGAAGATGCTGAAGTTATTTAGTTTAGTTTCAAAAACTTCAGCATCTTCTGCTGAAGTTAATTAGTTCATTTGTAAAAACTTCAGCACTCTATATGCTGAAGTTTTGTCCTGGGTTCATACGTATTGTCGTCATTAGCTTTTTGAAAAACTTCGGCAGAATATGCTGAAGTTATTTAGTTTAGTTTCAAAAACTTCAGCATCTTCTGCTGAAGTTAATTAGTTCATTTGTAAAAACTTTAGCACTCTATATGCTGAAGTTTTGTCCTGGGTTCATTCGTTTTGTCATCATTAACTTTTTGAAAAAATTCGGCAGAAGATGCTGAAGTTATTTAGTTTAGTTGTAAAAACTTCAACACCCAATATGTTGAAGTTTTATCCTGGATTCAATAGTTTCTCATAAAAAGCTTTTTGAAAAACTTCAGCAGAAGGTGTTGAAGTTATTTAGTTAAGTTGTAAAAACTTCAACATTAAATAAGCTGAAGTTTAGTTTTGCAATATAGCTTTTTCAAAAAGCTGAAGTTTTGCACAGGTATTAGGAAGGCGGCGCATGAAGTTATAAAAATTAGGGTATAGGTTAAATAATTTAAAAATTATGAGTATAGATTAAATGAGGACGACCAAATAGGGCGCCCCGTGCAATTTCTACTTTTATTTTTCAATGCCAAACAAAATCAAACCAAACCATATCGAATTTTTTTTTCCGGTTTAACTCGGATTATCGATTTGGTGCGATTGATCGATTTTGTTTATACACCCCTAGTTATAAGTACTTGGCATGACTCACACGGAAACCAAGGTTTGAAAGATATAGTAGGTTAATAAATTTTTATACGTTATTTCTATGTTTTTTTTTCTTTCTATTGATGGGTTTGCGAATAAAAGTTTCAAATTAGTAACTGAAAAGTAAAGAAAGTTACATAATAAGACGTATGGATAAATGCACTTGATAATGTGAGATTTTTTTTGTGAACAACCGTATAAATTTGGACCAAAACTGACTTTCCTGAAATATGTGTCAGCTTGTTATAATAAAGTTGATTGGATATTTGTATTTTGTACAAGCAATTTCTGAGCTTGTCTACCACATGAAGTTAATTGAATATATGGTTGAACAAGCAATTTCTCACTTTCAAATCAGAGGGGAATCACATGTTTGGCCTCGATAAGATCCTATATAAGTCAACTAACAAATCACGTCCATCGGAAGTTTATTGTGATCTTCACTTGATCTTAGTATTTTGTGATAACTAATTCTTTATGTTCTTAAACCCCCGAAAAAAAATGTAAGGATGGACAACATCATCATTTTGCTTCATGTCACGGAGCGCACTTTGGGTTTCCAAAATATCCCACGCATAACCCTTAAGTAGTAGAAGAAAAGAAGAATCAACCTAAATACCCATTAACCCAACTATTTAAACTAAAAATAGTCTGTGGAGATATATATATATATATATATATATATATATATATATACAATTTATGTAGGAATTGTTACACAAATAGCCGGTCAGATTCAATGTTTACTTTTTCTAGCCGGTATACATAGATTATACGTTAATTATACATATTTATACATATGTTATGTACGAATTATACATATAATATACATCCGTCGACTATTTTTAATTTAAGAGATCGGGTGGGCGGCTATTTGGGTTAATTCTTCATTTATGTATTATATGTGTATAGTTATATATAATCAATGTATATTACTAAAAAAAGTAAACAATAAATATGAACGGCTATTTGTGTAAAGATCCTCACTAATATTCAGGAATTAGTAGCAATGATACTGTATTTAGCGTTCATACTAAGTCGATTGCATGAAATTCATGCACACATTTATTACTTTACTAATTTCATATTAATATAAGTAAATCTTCAGTCAACTATTTATACGACTGACCAATAAATAAAATTTATTAATAAATTATATACAAAAAGAAAGACCGGGTAACGCAGTTTCATGAATAAATTTCAATAATTTTTGTAAATGCTAAAAATTAATGTTGTTTCATAATTTAACTACTATGTTATGAATACAAATTATAGTTGTTGCATAACATAGCAGCCTTAAACTGCAAATTATAGGAGAATAATATTTTCGTCATTTGATTAGTTTCTGACAAACCAAATTTTGGATAGGATAATGTAAAGCAACAACAAATATGAAAAGAATTTGAAAGATTTCGTAGGTTTCGTTTCTCTCTCAGCGCATGATAGCATAACATGCACCACCATGGGAAAGAGAACTCAGAATCCCTCACAGAAGGAAATTATGGCACGAGAAACCATCGGTTTGGGTGCGTATCATCAAAGGAAGAAGGATGATAAGCTGAAAGGAAGTGAAAGTCCAGGAAAGCAGCTCGAGGAGGAAGGAGTTAATGGAACAGTACCATGCATGGATGAATTGATCGAGCAAGGGGAAATTGAAGAGCAAGGAAGTGAAATTCCAGCAATTGTAAGTCAATTAGGATCTCAGGTCAAGGAATTGGGTGAAGGTACATCATCGTCACCGCAACAATGGCAGGAGGTGGTGAATCCGGAGTTGGTAGCGGAAAACTGTCACGGGCTGATGAAGTTGAAGCTTCATCGGAGTTGAATGCTAAGGGATCCATCTGGGTCAATTTCGATATAACTAAGGTAACAAATGCTGGCTTTAAACTTAAATTTGTAGAACCTGAAATACATGAGGAGGCACCTGTTTGTGAAATTGAGGCAGAGGACATAAGCTCAGAGATAGAGTTCTGAAAATCAGCAATAGTGTGTTATGTGTTGATAGCTCACCCATAATTCTCAGTGCTAAATGGATATATTCGTAGACGCTGGGGTAAACATGATAAATAAGGTGTCAATGTTAAAGAATGGTATTGTGCTAGTAAGATTTGATTCAGAGATATGAAAGAATGAGGTGTTACAAGGGGAAATATATCATTTTGACAACAAACCAGTCATTGTGAAAGCATGGCATGCAGACATGGAATTCACCAAAGAAGAGCTATGTACAGTCCCCACATAGGTGAAATTTCCTGGGCTGGACTTCAGGTATTGGAGTCCTAAAGGCCTAAGCAAAATAAGGAGTTTATTAGTACAACCATTGATGGTTGACAGTCACACAGAAAAGAAGGAGGGATGAGCTTTGCACACCTCCTGGTAGAGGTTCACATGGATATCAAATTGCCTGACAAAGTTTTATTTAAGAATGAGAAAGGGTTGCTAATGGGATAGAAAGTGCAGTACAATTGGAAGCCAACATTGTGTAAAGTGTGCAGGAAATATGGCCATGATGACCAAGTATGTAGAGCAAGGAAACAATAACAACCAGCTGATACTAAACCAACAGAGGAGACTAGTGGGAAAAAGATGAATTAGGAGCAAACAAGTGATTCAAGTAACTGATAAGGAGGGAGGAGCAGAGGACATGCAAAGGAAAGGGAACAATAGTGCAACATGACATCAAATTACTCAGCCTAGACAGGATAGTATAGGATGGGTGACTCCTATAAATGCTGCGAGAACTACAGGACGACAAGTATAACAGGGGAAGGGAGCTGGAGATAATAGTTATCAAAATAATTTTCAAGTGTTGGAGATGAATAAGAATATTATCAATAAGAGCAGGTGCAAGTAAAGTTGTTATAAATGTGGGAGGGAAAGAACCTCCTCCCAAGGGTAATGGATAACATGCTATGTTAGAATGTTAGGGGTATGAATGCCCCTAACAAACAAAAAGAGGTGAAACTCCTTTGTAATAAAGAAGATATAGGATTGATAGGTATGTTGGAAACAAAAATAAAGACTAAGAAAATTGACCAAGTGACTAAAAATCTATTTGGTGGGTGAAGGAGTGTAACTAACTTGAGGGAGCACTATAATGAGAGAATTTGGTTGGCATGGAGACAGGATCGTTTCAAAATTAATCTAAGCTCTATGAATGCACAAGCAATTACATGTGAGGTTACTCATAACAACATGCAAGTCACCTTTATGATGACTGTAGTATATGCATCCAATACAAAGGAAGAAAGAAGAAGTCTTTGGAGTTATCTAGATACAATGAGTAGTAATATGGGGAGTTCATGGATTGTTATGGGAGATTTTAACTCTGGCTTGCACATTGAAGATAGAGTGGGAGGAAATCCTATAACTATGGTTGAAATAGTAGAGTTTCATCACTGTATAGAACAATGTGATCTGGTTGAACTACCAACAAGTGGAAACAGGTATACATGGAATGACTTACATGGTGACAGTAGGATCCTATCCAATATTTACTGGGTATTTATCAATACTAACTGACTCAATTCAATGCCATTATTCATGGCACAATATCTAGAAGATGGGATCAGTGACAAATGTCCACTCAAGTTATCAAATACAAATACACCTAGGATGGCAAAAGCTGCTTTCATATACTGCAACGTATGGGCCACTCATCCCAACTTTCTTGATGTAGTTAAGGAGGGATAGGAACGAGAAATAGTAGGGTGTAGTATGTTCAGAGTGGTTAAGAAATTAAAGATGCTAAAGCAAAAACTAAAGGTGTTAAATAGAAGGTACTTCAAAAATATTGTTGAAACAACTGATGCAGATAGATTGGCTCTGGCTAAAGCTCAAGCAGAACTTCATAGAAATCCATTGGATGCTCGGCTACAGGCAGAAGAATTGCAACAGTTTCAAAAGTTCAAAAGATCCTCTTACTTGGTTGAAGTATTCCTTCAACAGAGGAGCAAAGCCATATGCATCATGTTGGGAGATGATAATAATAGATACTTCTTTTTAGTGATTAAACACAATAGACTACAAGAAGCTATAATTCAGCTAGCTGACAAATTTGGAAGAATGAAATCAGATCAAGAAGAGATTGCACAAATATTTGTGGACTATTACCAAGAGTTGTTAGGAACAAAGAGTAGGTACAAGACACACGCTTTTCAAAGTTTTATGATGAATGGAAAGACACTGTCAATTACTCAACAAATGCAGTTGGTAAGGCCATATACAGGTGTAGAAGTAAAGGGTTCTATGTTCAGTATAAATGAAACAAAGAGTCCTGGACCAGATGGTTATGGGAGTGATTTTATAAAGCATCATGGTCAATTATTAGTGAGGAGGTGACAACTACAGTTCTGGAATTCCTTGACAATGGGAAACTACTTATTCAGATAAACTGAACTATTATACCTCTTATACCAAAAGTGGTGAATTCCTTGCAGGCTAGCCAATTCAGGCCTATCTCATGTTGCAATGTTCTCTACAAGTGAATTTCTAAGATCATTTGTAAGAGACTAAGGAAATCCATTCCACTGGTAGTAGAAGACAACCAAGCAGCTTTCATAGAAGGGAGATCTCTAATTCATAATGTGCTCGTATGTCATAACATAATGAGGCATTACAACAGGAGGACTACTCCAAGGTGTATGATGAAGATTGACCTAAAGAAGACCTATGATATGGTTAGATGAGAATTTCTGGAGGAAGTGCTTCAAGGCTACGAGTTTCATATACTATTTATACAATTGATCATGATGTGTGTTACAACAACTACATTTAAAGTAAAAGTGAATGGTAGTAGATTTGGATATTTTGACGGGAAGAGAGAGCTTAGACAGGGAGATCCCATGTCTCTATTACTGTTTGTTCTAGTCATGACGTATCAATCTAGAGAATTGAACAAAATGAGTGAACTCCCAGATTTCCAGTTTCATCCTATGTGCAAAATTACCAAGCTTACTCACCTAATATTTGCATATGAATTGATGTTGTTTTGCAAAGGTAATGTCCAGTCCGTTCACAGAATAATGGAAGTAGTGAATCACTTTAGTGAAGTTTCAAGATTGGTGGCTAATATGGAAAAATCAAATATTTTCCTAGCAGGAATGGATGAAGATCTAAAGCAGACAATCCTAAGTAACACAGGTTTCTCGGTGGGTACTTTACCTATGAGGTATCTGGGGTTATCTTTAACATCAAATAAGTGGAGCAAAATAGAATGCCATCAACTAGTATTGTAGTAGCATTTGGGATCACAATACATCTACAGATTGTAGCTGGTATTGGAAGAAGATCGATGGATTACAACATAGCATTGCTCAATGGTACAATGAGAGCACATACACTTTGACTAGTAATGATGCTTATTCTGTTTCGAGAAGTTACAATGTAATATTAGGCCATATGTCAAGAAGCTGGGAAATGAATTTGGTATGGAGTGGAGTGATGCTACCTAGGAACAAATTTGTGCTATGGTTAGCAAATCAATAAAAATTTCAAATTAAGGAGAGACTGTTGCAGATGCATATTTATATCATCGGAGACGCTGAATGTTGCATGTGTGACCTGAGAGTATTAAAGTCTCAACAACATATGTTTGGTGACTGTTGTTGGGTGAAAACTATGAGAGGTGCACTGGCAAGGTGGTCTGACATCAATTTACCAGACATGGAAATACTTAAGACATTACAGTGGATTAGAAGGAGGCATTGGAAACAATTTAGAAAGGAAGTAACATCAACAATGATGGGAGCAATAGTATATTATACTTGGCAAGCTAGGAACTGGAAAATTTTAGACAAATCAACTTGAATATGAAATTATGTATTGGTCAAATCAATAAAGAGCTCAAAGAAAAATTGAGCATGTACTTAGAATTCAAAAGAGCAAGACAATGTTCATTGTTGATACAACGATTGTGTAGTTAGTTTGTAGTACAATTATTTTTGTAGTGGATGAATTCATGTATTTAGGCGGATGTATTAGAGGTCATGTTGTACTGGTATAAGCTAGTACACTTGATGCTCTTAGGATATAAAGCTTTTGGGTTGTTATGGTAATATTCACAGTTTATTACCAAAAAATTCAAAGCAACAATTATTCAAATTTTTTTTAAAAAAAAAGAATAAAAATAGTTTCCATCCTCTGACTGCAACTATATATAGGAGAATATTAACGCACCACCATTTGATTAATCTCTAAGCACTAGGCAGACAAAACTTTGGATCGAGTAACATAATTATATAACTTCCACGTTTATTTTTTAAAATATTTAGAAATTGTTATAAATAGAATTCTATTTAAGGTGAATGTCTATATTTTAGAGAGGTCTTAGGGATTTTACTTGGTGGCTAAGTAATTATTTCCCTATAAATAGAGGGGTTTTATTCTGTTGTAATTGATCTCAATCAATAAGAATTCCTTCTCTCTACTTTTCTCTGTAATTCTCTTCTTCTTCTCTTATTGTTTTATAACACGTTATCAGCACGAGACTCTAACTAATTGAGTAGAAGCTTTGAGATTGAGCACAATGATTATCAATTGTTCCATGAACTTCCTTCATGATTAAATTCTGGATTTAAGGTAAGTATTTTACTTTATTTTTCCCTTTCAAATTCTATAATTTGATTTTAAATACAAGCAAAGACAATAAACCTTGATTATAACTCTAATAGAGTTTGCAAAAAATTACAACCACCCGAAGTGATAAAATTTTCTATGCCTTGCCATGATCAATTTCATGTATGATTGTGGGCACAAGAAGTGGAAACTCGTCCCATTGAATTTGCTTCATTCTCATTCCCCTTAAGAGAATGTGATAGCAATATGTGTTAAGTCTGAAAGAAGATAAAATTATTACCGTGAAGGTATCAATGGATGTGGACGTTGTAATTGACGAAATTATAATCGTCATCATTGTGGTAATGAGAATAATACGAATTTTCAAAATAATCCTTCACTTTGTGAAAGTAATATTTGTCATCGATTTGACATGAGATTTTTTAAAGCACATATAAATAATTGTGGTCCATTCATGATGTGAATGTGACAACATCTTATTTATGAATACATATTTATTCTTGGAAAAATATGAACGTGCTAGTGGTAGCGGATATACCACACTAATCTCTAGAAAAAGGTTTGAGATGAAATAAGAAAATAATTTTATTATTATGGCATGAATGGTCATTGATCACATACCTATTATGATTATGCCAAAATATTATGGCAATGTAATTATTAAAAGACAACAGTAATGCAAGAAACATATCTTGCATATAATTTTGACCATGACCATAATGACATAATTTTCTCTTTGAGAAAGATATTCACCATATGAATGTTGATGAATATATGGTAGTACAAAATTAATTGAGAGCTTTAGAAAACCAATTATTACTATTTGGGAGAAACACAATTGATTGCCAATAAGGATTTGTGTCGTAGTAAGATTCAAAGAAACTTATTGAGTTTTTAAAGTATTCACGAAAGCGATTGATTATACTGAGACTATAAATAAATGAAAGATTTTGAAATCTTCTATTATGTAGCGGGGTAATATGTATGTGAAAAGTTACCCGCCTTATTCTCCAGCTTGTACTACACAAATAAAAGAATATCACAATAAAGTGGATGTTTATTGATGTAAAATCCCATATCATAATAAACTTGAAGTTTATTGATAATTGCACACGTCATGGTGTAAATCTGAACTTTATCAATATTGATAATTTATTCGGTTGGCATAATTTGTTTAGCCATATTAATTTAAGTATGATGTGCAAAAATGAAAGAGAATTCACATGGATAAATATTAAAGAACTAGAAAATTCTTTACCAATTATCTTATGTTGCTTTTTCTCATTAATTAATAGACCAACAAAAATTGAGATTGAATCCTATGAATGCTAGAAATATCAAAGGTGAATATGAGCCCATTCACCTGTCATGTATTCCACATAAGATGCATCTATGAGATGGTTACATTGCGATTATTATTAACCCGCAACCTGGTATTTGCGAGGTAACATGCTCAATAATTTAATTTAGAGCATAATTTTCAGATTTTCTATTCAAGATAGTTTATCTTGATAAGTTGGTTTACATCACAATTGATTTAGCAAAATGATTTATTGAGTGCCTCCACTTAATAATTAAACTATTGCTTATGAGAACAAAGTTATTTATATCAATTTGATATACATTATATACGAAAGTATATTACATTCTCTCCTCACAAGTGGTTCAGGGTCAGGAACCAAATAATTCTATCTTATTATTATTGATGTGCAGTATATATTATGATTAACACCATAATGCACAAAGATGAGTTCCCAAAATTGAGGAAGAAAGTTATTTTTTCTAACATGAGGGGGACACAACATAAACAGTTGAGAAAAAGTTATGTAGAATGAATTATCATTTGTACCTCTAGATCCTTGAAGATAATACGAACTTGAAGTTCATAAAAAGATAATTCATCTACAATATAGTGCAAAGCATGCCAGACGCATTTGCTGACCCAAAGAAAGTAACTATATTCTCACGGAAAATGCTCATATTAGAATAAGTCCTAGAATGACAAAGTCTATGGTACGCTTAAAGCATATTGACAAATCGGTTTCAAATAGAATTCTTGATAAAGAAGATGAGCAAATGATCATAATAAGGAGGCAAGTGATCTAGAAGATCACATGACATAACACTTCATAAAATCTCAGGAGAGGTTCAGGTACCTGAAAATATGAATGAAAAGATCTCTATGTTATGTCTTTATGAAAAAGAATATTGGAACTGATAAAATTTTTCGTCGACAACATCTATCATAGCGTTAAGTATAGATGAGGATCTTAAGTCTGTCGAATACATATACAAAAGTATTGGCCAAATACAAGAGACACAATTCAAATAGAATTGGTTTCATATGAAAGACATGTAGTTTTGGACATGTAGTTCAAACACTTGAAAGTATAAAGTCAATTACGAATGCAATCATTTTTATCTATATTATATGTCTAGCATGACGTAAAACTTGATATGCATCTAAAATCTATTTATATGGCTTATATGACTTAACTTATATGATAATCCTTGAAGGATTTAAATTGCTTAAAGCATATATAATTCTTGGTCTTGAAGTACCACATCCTACGTGCAATTTGTGCATATATGTATCTTGCTATAACTATAAGCATGATAATGTGATAGCGAGAATTTTTTCCTCTATGGAGATATTGAAAAAGGCTATTCCACGACATTATATGAAGACATTATATATATATACAAGAATGAAGATTTCAAGGTGCAACATATTCATTCAAGTGATAAGATGACTGATTTGTTCACCAAATCTCTACTAATGTCAACCTTCAAGAAGCTAGTGTACAAGATCGGGATGCGAAGACTCAATGATGTGAATTGATGCTCTCATCAGGGAGGGTTAATTTGCGTTGTACTCTTTTCCCCTTACAAGGTTTTGTCCCACTGGATTTTCCTTGCAAGATTTTTAACGAGGCAACCAAAAGGCGTATTTCTAAACATGTGTATTCTTTTTTTTTTTCTAGAATTTTTTCCCCACTGAGTTTTATTTTAGTTAAGGTTTTAACGAGGCACATTGTCTGTTGAATAGACATTCAAGAGGGAGTGTTATAAATAGAATTCTATTTAAGGTGAATGTCTATATTTTAGAGAGATCTTAGGGATTTTACTTGGTGGCTAAGTCATTCTTTTCCTATAAATAGAGGGGTTTTATTCTATTGTAATTGATCTCAATCAATAAGAATTCTTTCTCTCTATTTTTCTCCATAATTCTCTTTTTCTTCTCTTATTGTTTTATAACAGAAATCAACTATTATGTGCGTGAAATAGAAGGTCTATACAAACTTATCTTATAGGCTAAGCTTAGAAAATTTATCGTAGAATTTTTTCCAGTGTTTTTTCTCTTTATTTTCTCTATCTCTCGTTAATGAACAAACCATTTACAGACAAACAAATTTATATGCACCTCAAACTCTTTGTCCACATGTATAAAAAGCACCCTAAAGTTTTGAGTGATGCTTGTCTTAATATTGATGTTGCACGTAGTCCATACGCAAAAGAAGTTCAAAAATAATTACGAAAAATAATTCTTAATCAAATAAGAAAAAATTTAATAAGAAAACTTAATTGATTTCAGAGTCCTAAATTCTAGGAAATAATGAAATAATTATTTTTAAATATTAAAAAATTAATTACATGGCTATTCCAAAAAATATTGGAAAAAAATTTAAATAAATATTTTGTCTAGTGTAAACTTTTTGAAGGGGACAAAAAGCATATGAAATACATATATATCTTCATTTTAATTTTTAGCTATCAAGATTAAATTACTTGATTTGGTATAAATATTTGGTGTGAGTAGAGGCGGAGGTAGTGTAGTAGTTACGGGTTCAAACGAACACAATAATTTTTGCTTAAACCTTGTATTTGTATTAAAAAAAATATTAAATATGTAAAAATATTTAATTGTGAACCCATTAACTACAATGAACTAGGATTCAGTGACAAAATCAGAACCCATAACCTTAAAATTTTGACTCCGCCTCCGAACGTGAGTAAGTACTTACGGATTAATAACTATTCCATCACGTTTATTAGTCTTCATCTGAAACCATAAGTTTTGAAAAAGAAAAAAAACAGAGCTGCAACCATAAGTAATGTCAAACTCTTGTCACTTAAAACGGTCTAGTACTATAACAGTGGAATATAAAAACTCAGAAAGATTTGGCCAAGACGATTTAGGGTGAAATTAAAAAATAACGAGATTTACAAGTGATAATTGAAAAATACTCACAATTTTAAAAGTAATTAAAATTTAATAACTTTTCATGTAAAGATAAATTTGAACGAAAATATTGTTTAAAATCTGAAAAATATTCCAGCATAATATGCCAGAGTTTGAATTTTTTACATTTGAACTTAACTCCAGTATATTATGCTGGAACTCCAGTATATTAGATAGAGTTCCAGTATATTATGCTGGAACTACACTGGAACTCTGTCATAATATACTGGAGTTCCAGCATAATATACTAGTCCAACATAATATACTAGAAGTTCATACATAGATGCTCTCATCTCCAGTATATTATGCTGAAACTTTTCGTGTGCTGGAGCTCCAGCATAATATGCTGGAAATTCATACACAGGTGCACCAATCTCTAATATATTATGCTGGAACTTTCCGTGTTGCAGCAGAATCGTGGCTATTTTTCAATGGCTTTGCAAATGCTGGCTATTTTTCAATTACCGGTCCGAAAACTGGCTAGCCCACGATTTATGTATCATTGTCTAATTATTGATTAGCCCATTAACTACTAATACTGGATTTACCTAATAATATTTGTTTAGAAGATTTATGTTACAGCCAAACGATTAAAAGTGCTATAGCGATGGACGATGATATCGCTTTCCCAATTATTAAAAAAAAATATTATTTAAATCATATACATCACTTTATAAAAAAAGTTAATTAACCCTTAGAAAAGGGTGTTGATTTGCTCTAATTTGCAATAAAAGAAAGTTAGTCATATAAATTTTTTACTTTGTGCACGTAGCTAAAGATCGAGTTTCAAGCTATCTTTAAATCAATCTATTTATAAACTGCATGCATTAATTAATATTAATTTGTTTGGATCTTCGTGCGATTTTAAGTGAACAGAAGCTGCTGGCCTCTCATAGTTGGTTGCATGTTTCTACGTGAATCTCATCGTAACTTTACTTGGAACGTAACTTAACCACTACGGACTTGAGCGTAAACTTTGATAAGTTAATATTAATTAAGATTGGATAATTTATGCTATAAACGAAACCTGTTAATAGTAGTGCTACCCAGTGAAGAAGCTACGTATTCCTTTTCTAACTATTCAAAATATTAAATTGATGACCAGACAATATAGTCGTTGGTGAATATATGCATCTCAGGGTTTCTAGCTTGAACTTTATATATAACTGAAATTTTTATAAAGACTATCTTAATAATTATTCTAATGAGTCCATAACTTATTATCCCAACAGTGAGTAATAAGTGTAGTGGTACTCGACATCTATTAAAAATAACGTAACTTACAATGTCAGATCTTAGCTAGTATTTTAACTAATAGGCAAAGTTTGTACGTAATTAGCTAGTTAAGATTGTTGCTTGTGCAAGTCAAAGTTATAGCCTGTTTGACCAAGCTTTTCTGAGGCTAAAAGAATTTTTTCTTTTTAATTTAAAAAGTATTTTTTTTTTCAAAGTTAGAGCTTTTGGTCAAACTTTTAGAAGAAAAAAAAAGTATTTTTGAATAGAAGTAAAAATAATTTAGAGAAGCAGAAAAATATAGCTTCTCTCCAAAAGTATTTTTTTTAGGCAAATATACCACTAGGCAAGCTGGCTAATATATAAATAAAATCCCAAAATGGGTCCAAAGCTTACAAGATGTTCAAGCTAAAATAAGAGTTGCATGAAGCTAGCTACTAAAAGGATAGAAAAGTTAAAATCTAATGAACTAGCTATTACAAAATAATAAGCTGAGTGCTTCCTTCTCCTGTCAGTGTATGTGAATCCAATTGCCAGTGGAAAATACCAAGCAACACCTATCAAAAAGCACTTTAAATCCTTAAAATCACTTTTTTAAAAGTTTGGCAAAACACTAATTGTTACTCATAATAAGTACTTTTCAAATTAATAAGTAATACACAAATTAATTCTCACCAAAAATACTTCTCAAATAAGTTATTTTAGAAGCTTCGCCGCACATGCTGTTACTTCAGACAAGAGTAAGAGTAAAGGTCGTAAAGAAACTAAATTTAGGTGGCGATTTATCTATTTTTTTATTTAACTTATAATTATTATAAAACAATAAAATAAGAAGAAAAGTATTGTAGAGAAAAGCAGGGAGAGAGAATTCTTATTGATTTTGAAATCAATTACAATGAAATAGAAACCCTCTATTTATAAGGGAAAAGTGACTTAACCACCAAGTAACAAATCCTAAAATCTCTCTAAAATATAGACATTCACCATAAATAAAATATTATTTATAACACTCCCCCTTGAATGTATGTTCAACAGATAATTTGCCTCGTTAATTAAAACTTAACTAAAATAAAACTCAGTGGGAAAGAAATTCTAGTAAAGGAAAAAGAGTACACATATCTAACAATATGCCTTTTGGTTGCCTCGTTAAAAATCTTGGAAAGATAATCCAGTGGGACAAAACCTTGTAAGAAAAAAAGATTGCAACGCGCATTTACTCCCCCTGATGAGAGCATCAATTCACATCTTTAAGCCTTCGCATCCCAATCTTGTGCACTAACTTCTTGAAGGTTGACGTCGGCAAAGATTTGGTGAATAAATCAGTCATATTAACTTCAATGAATATGTTGCACCTTCAAAATTCTCGCTATCACATTATCATGCTTATAATTATAGTAAGATAGAAATATGCACAAATTGTACTTAGGATGTAGTATTTCATGACCAAGAATTTTATATGCTTTAAGCATTTAAATCCTTCAAGGATTGTCATATAAGTTGAGTTAGATAAGCCATATAGAAACACTTTAGATGCATATCAAGTTCTCATGTCATTCTAGACATATAAGATAGATAAAAGTGATCGCATTCATTATTGACTTTATACTTTCAAGTGTTTGAACTACATGTCCAAAACTACATGTCTTTCATATGAAACCAATTCTATTTGAATTGTGTCTCTTGTATTTGACTAATATTTTTATGTCTGTATTCAACAGACTTGAGGTCCTCATCTATACTTAGCGCTATCATAGATGTCGGCGACGAACGTTTTATATCGGTTCCAATATTTTCTTGCATGAATACATAACATAGAGATCTCTTCATTCATATTTTCAAGTATCTGAACCTTTCCTGAGATTTTATAAAGTGTTATGTCATGTGATCTTCTTGTAAGTTATTTTCCTACATGTATGTGGCCCAATAGGCTTAAGGCCCATAATTAATATTTAATTATGATTAAGTCTCATCTGTCCAATCGGTTACTTGATGGATGTACCAGATTAAATGAGAACCTCTATAAATTGGTCCTCTCCCTACCCATTAGGGTTACCGTATTTTTCCTTCCATCATTATAGGCGGCGGTAACGTAAAACTAGGGCAAGAGGTGAGACACCAATTTCGATAAACGCTTCCGCTTCACGATAATGGCTTACGATTCATGTATGTTTTCTATAACGATTATATGTAGAATTATCATGTTCAAGATCCTGGTATAGAATTAAAGTTTATGCTAACACTTCTAGTTCACTTGCCTCCTTATTATGGTCATTTGCTCATCTTCTTTATCAAGAATTCTATTTGAAATCGATTTTTCTATATGTTTTAAGCGTATTATAGACTTTGTCCTTCTAGGACTTATTCTAATATGAGTTTTTTTAGTGAGAATATAGTTACTTTCTTTGGGTCAGCAAATGCGTCTGACATGCTTTGCATTGCAGATGAATTATTATTTTATGAACTTCAAGTTCATAGTATCTTCAAGGATCTAGCGGTACAAATGATAATTCACTCCACATAACCTTTTCTCAACTGTTTATTTTGGCTCTCCCTCATGTTAGAAAATCTAATTTTTTTCCTCAAATTTGGGAATCCATCTTTGTGCATTATGGTTTAATCAAAATATATGCTGCGCATCAATAATAATAAGATAGAATTATTTGGTTCCTGATCCTGAACCACTTGTGAGGGGAGAATGTAATATACTTTCGTATATAATGTATATCAAAGTAATATAAATAACTTTGTTCTCATAAGTAATAGTTTAGCTATTAAGTAGAGGCACTCAATAAATCATTTTGCTAAACGAGTTGTGATGTAAACCAACTTATCAAGATAAACTATCTTGAATAGAAAATTTGGAAATTATGCTCTAAATTAAATTATTGAGCAAGTTACCTCGCAAACACCAGGTTGCAGGTTAATAATAATTGCACATGTAACCATCTCATAGATGCATCTTATGTGGTATACATGGTAGGTGAATGACTATTTACTTTTGATATTTTCAGCATTCATTGGATTCAATCCCAATTCTAGTTGATCTATTAATTAATGAGAACAAACAATATAAGGGAATTCGTAAAGAACTTTATAGTTCTTTAATATTTACCAATGTGAATTCTCTTTTACTTTTGCACATTATACTTAAATTGATATGGCTAAACTGATTATGCCAACTGGATAAATTATCAATATTGATAAACTTCAGGTTTACACCATGACGTGTGCAATTATCAATAAACTCCAAATTTATTATGATATGAATTTTTATATCAATAAACATCCACTTTATTGTAGCATTCTTTTGTTTGTGTAATACAAACTGGAGAATAAAGCGGGTAGCTTTTCACATACATATTACCCTGCTATAAGTTGTAGCATTAGAAGATATTAAATATTTCCTTTATTTATAGTCTCAATATAACCAATTGCTTTCGCGAATACTTTAGAAACTCAATAAGTTCCTTTGAGACTTACTATGACACAATAAATTAACATGATAGTCAATTGTAATCCTCCAAAATATTAACAATTGGCTCTTCCAGAGCTCTCAATTAATTTTGTACTAAAACATATTCATCAACATCTATATGGTGAATAAACTCTTAAAGAGAAAGCTATATCATTATGGTCATGGCCATGGTCAAAATTATATGCAAGATTTATTTCTTACATTACCATTGTCTTTTAATGATCACATTGCCAAAATATTTGGCATAATCATAATAGGTACGTGATCAATGACCATTCATGCCATAATAATGACATTATTTTCTTATTTCATCTCAAACCTCTTCTTAGAGGTGGGTGTGGAATATTCGCCACCACTGGCACATTTATATTCTTCCAAGAATGAATATGTATTTATAAATCAGATGTTGTCACATTCACATCATGAATGGACCATAATCATTTATATGTGCTTTACAATATCTCATGTCAAATCGATGACAAAATATTACTTTCACAGAGTGAAAGATTATTTTGAGAATCTTTATTCTCATTATCACAATGATGATAATTATAATTTCGTCTATTGACACGTCCACATCCATTGATATCTTCATGGTAATAATTTTGTATTCTTTCAGACTTATCACATATTGCTATCACATTCTCTTAAGGGGAATGAGAATGAAGCAAATTCAATGAGACGAGTTTTCACTTCTTTGCCCACAATCATACATGAATTTGATCATGGCAAGACATAGAAATTTTACCACTTCGGGTGATTATAATTTCTTGCAAACTCTATTAGAGTTTTAATCAAAATTTATTGTCTTTGCTTGTATTTAAAATCAAATTATAGAATTTGAAGAATTTAAAAGAAAAAATAAAGTAAAATACTTACCTTAAATGCATAATTTAATCATGAAGGAAGTTCATGGAATAATTGACAATCATTATGCTTAATCCCAAAATTTATACTCAATTGGTTAGGGTCTCGTGCTGATAACGTGTTATAAAACAATAAAATAAGAAGAAAAATATTGCAGAGAAAAGCACGGAGAGAGAGTTCTTATTGATTTTGGGATCAATTACAATGAAATAGAAACCCTCTATTTATAAAAAAAAAGTGACTTAGTCACCAAATAACAAACACTAAAATCTCTCTAAAATATAAACATTCAACATAAATAAAATACTATTTATAACAATAATCGATCATTTAAATAATAAGAAAAGAACAAAATAAAGTGTGTAATATAAAGGGTATGGTCATTAAGGTAATCCCCTTTTAACCAGAAAAAACGGAAATGAAAGGGGAGTTTTTGGCCTCCCCTCCCCCCCTCTCCCAAAAAAAAAGGAGGGCGCTCAGCTGCTATTTATATAAAGGAGATCCGATGAAGTTAGTGAAGTGTCTCTTCAATTCTCAAAATGAACATTGCCCAATGAATAATTATTTCAAACAATTAAAAAACCGAACGTCCCTTATTTTTGGTTGTAAAGAAGAATTGAACTCGATCTCGTAGAAATAAGTTGCAACAAGTTTCAGACCATGGCGGATTTGGTGCATGGTCCTGCAAGCTTCTGGACTCAAGCCAATGCTTTGCTGAGAAAGAATTTGATTTTTCAGGTTTGTTTCTCTGTGTGTTTTACACTATCTCAATATTCGGTTAAATTGAGTTTATCTGCTACCTATTTGTATTTTGGCCTGTTGTTGGGGTTGAGCTAAAACATCAAAGGAAGCTCACATGCAAAGAGAAGAACTGAAAATGAGCTTAAGCTCGTACAAAGAGAACTCCTCCTATTTATACGTCTAACTAATCAGCTAATTAACCACTAATTAGTTACAACAAACTGATCCTTAACTTAGCTACCCTGTACTACTATAATCTACACTTTAGATATCACAGACGGACATTCTGCTATTACTTCTAACAGTTGCTGATTTTCTTGCCATATTTAATTTTTCTATTTCTTGAAGGAAATGACAATATGTTTATCATAATTGGGTTTTTCATTTTGTAGAATTATATAATTCTTACATGTTTGGCTAGTCCTTTTTTTTTTTTTAGGAAAATATTTGGACTTCTATAAATTGAGTTATTTCCCATTCAGTAGCATCCGCAATGTAGCCATATGAGGTTTGAGAGTCGTGTTTAGGGGAAGAACTTTACGGGACAAGTGTTAGTGTGACACTTGTGTTTCTTGAGATTGTTCTCTCGATATTTTGTACTCTCTTTTATTATAGTGGATCGCTCATCTCCGCCGTGGACATAGGTCAGTTGACCGAACCACGTTAAATATTTGTGTCTCTTATGGTATATTTCTCGTTTGTTGTCTGATTTATCGTTGTTCAAGGTTTGCTTTGCTAACTTCCGCATGACACCTGATTTTTTAGGTCCTAACATGATGTTGTAAAATATATGCTTGACGTTTAAAGGTTGTGTCTTCTTCGTTTTTTCAGAACAATAATATTATTAGGGGGTTCAATTTGTATCTAAAGCAAAATTTAGGTAAACTTTTTTTTTGTTAAGTAGTCTTTCTCAGGTGAAAATCTGATATTTACATATCAAATAGTTTTTATATCATTTCATGATTCTACTCTGAAATGGTATATTTACTATTCCCTTCTCATTTTATTGCAGAAACGAGATGTCAAGTCAAATATTCGCCTCATCTCAGTCCCTATAATACTTTGTTTATTGCTTGTTCTCATTCAAAATTTGGTCAACAAAAATTTGGATACACCATCAAACAGATGTGGCTGCAAATGTGTTGACAAAAATGGTGATGGAAAATGTGAAGAAGTATGTGGTATCGAATATTCAGATTTGGGCCAAGCCAGCAACTGTCCGGTTCTTAGCCCCTCGGAATGGCCTCCCTTGTTACAGATACCAGCATCAAAGTATCGTGCTGTTCACACTGATTTTATTTCAAATGAGGACTTGCCCAATGATTTGTGCAAAATGTCGGGTTCTTGTCCAGCTACTATACTTCTCACTGGAAGTAATCAGACTTTTGGAGAAAGTATGAACTGTTTTGATCCTAGTATGTATACCTGACGTGAGCGGAGTATTTTCTCTGATACTGTTTCTAATGTATGTTCAATTAATATGGAACTTGATAGGTATGGGTAGAAATTTGTTCAGCAGTGGAGCAACTCTAAATTCCTCTGACATTTTCTATAGCTTAGCCTATAATATCTTGGTGAGTCTCTCTCCATTAAGCTTAATCTATTTTTCTTTCTCCCTTGAGATTCACTGTACATAAGTTGAAAATTTACTCTTTGTTTGATGATGAATCACCTTTCAAATTTCCAGGGTTCTGAGTCACACACCGAGTATGTGAATTTTCTTGAGGCAGCTTTCTTCTCTAACCTGCCAGTCTACTATGTTCGATCGCAGTGTTCTCCAAACTCCACATTTTCTCTTCCATTAGAATTTGATTCTATAGCTGTTCAGCAAGGTAGTTGATTTATTTTCATTACGGCGCTTTCTGACTAACCTTAACCTTTTCTATGTAATATACTGCATGTGTAACTTCAGGAAAAAGGCACAAGGCTTAGGCTGAAAAAGCAGGCCTCTATTGGTGCGTAAGTGACGTAGGGTTAGTTTAAGCTTTTGCTGTAGAAGTTGAGTCTACATTTCAGGGTTAGCTTTACATGTTGTAGTTCAGCCCCGTATGTACTTTTCAACCATCCAATTGAATTCTTAGGGTTTTACATTGATATGTTTGTAATCAATGGGAAGGTAAGAATATCCCCCGACACCCCGTCTAAGAAAGCTGCTGTATTGTCAAAGAAAATTGGATCCTTCCACACAAACAAGTTTATGTCTTTCCATATTGGGTTTATGTATAGTTTATAGCTTTGTTAATTTTCTACTACAGAGATAAGCTGCTTAAATGGTCTACACTTGTGGCGTAACAGTTTTTATGACATCAATGATGAGCTTTATAAAGGTTACAGAAAGGGGAATCAAGAGGGAAAGATAAACGAGATAATAGCAGGTTTTTCTGGTGCTCTTTGCATAAATATCCTTTAGCATAGCCATGCTATTTCAGTATCATCTTACTATGTATAATCTTTTTTTTTTGCAGCATATGATTTCCATAATTCAAATAGAAATGGTTTCAATGTGAGTATTTGGTATAACTCTACCTATAAGAAAGACAAAGGCAATCTACCAATGGCACTGTCAAGGATTCCTCGTTCAGTGAATTTGGTAAACCTTCCAATTTCTACTGCCATGCTCTTCTGTATGCAAATTATCCTCGATCCTTGTAAATTTTGTGTCGTCTTGGTCATAGAAAAGTAAAGGGAATCCTAAATAGAATTAACTCAGTGCATTTTAGCTTCAATATTGTTGTTCCCCTTTTCCCCTGCTTTATGGTGCCCTTAATCTCTCAAATACATTTATATATATATATATATATATATATATATATATATATATATATATATATATATATATATATNGTGAGTCTGTATAAATAGTTAGCATTTACATATCTACATGCACGTGCACAAGTATATAAATAGCATTTGATGTATGCTCTTAAAGTTGAAAAGAGACTTGTGTTGGTCTTATACTCTATGCCTGATCATCTTTATGCTTTGCAGTCGAACAGGATGAAGCAACTTCATTTGCATTTACAAATGTTATTCTGAGCTCATCATATTGTAAAATAGTCCAGTTAATTTGCAAGAACCATACTGAATCAACATTGATAATTTCTAAGAAATATCAAGTTGTCTGTTTCTTATCCCACTAGCAGTACAAAGGTCATCTGATTTTCTTCACATTGCACTTCTTCTTCCCAACTTGTTTGGGACTGAGGCATAGCTGTTGTTACACTTATTCTTGACTGAGTGCAATGAATATCTCCATCTATAATCTGTGTTGATATTTATGAAAGACTGGTTATAGTTGTACTAAATATTATGTACAGGTATCAAATGCCTACCTTCAGGTTTTGCTTGGACCTTCTGCAAGAATGCTGTTTGAGTTTGTCAAAGAAATGCCCAAAGCAGAAACAAAACTCAGCCTGAACTTTGCTTCTATCCTGGGACCACTATTCTTTTCATGGGTGGTTTCACAACTTTTTCCTGTAAGTAAATATGTTCTGTCCTAGCGTGATATGTTCTGTTATATCGTGATGGGACTTGTTCAATTGACCACTTCAATCATGTCAGTCAAATCTTATTTCTATTAATGCTATCAGTTGATGCCAACTTTTCAGCTCTCCATTTCCTAGACGACTTTCTTGGCATTCATCAATTGCCTTGTTTAGTATTTACGTCTTTTTATGTGTTGGAGTCATGAGGAGCGAAAGTTAACTCCTTATTCAGTCACACTATATGACTTTTAAGTCTTTTTTTCCCCTTTTTGGCTGAACATTGTTGTACGAGAATGAAAATCTGATTTATTTGATGGAATAGCTAAGAAAATATTGCTCCCTCCATTTCAATTTATGTGTATGACTTTTCCTTATAAGTCTTGTTTAAAAGATAATTGCCGCTTTCTATTTGTCTAAGTTCTTAACTCCAACATTCCCATTTACCCTTAATGACACTCCTTGGTAGGAATGACATCATTGACATGTCATGTTTAAAACCACTAGATTCAAATGGTATTTTTGGTATTGTTATACACACCTTTAATTTAAGACAGGGGCGGATCCACCTCCCGGCTTACGGGTTCACGTGAACCCAGTAAATTTTGTCCAAACAGTGTAAATGTGTTTGAAAAATTTACTAAATATCTATAAATGTTTGAATGTGAACCCAGTTACTATTGAAATTTATTCGAGGTCGTTGCAAGAACCTATAGCCATTAAATCCTGTATCCGCCTCTATTTAAGATCACAATATTCAAAAGTCTTCTTTACAACAACAACAACAACAAAAAACCCAGTTTGATCCCAGCATGTGGGGTCTGGGGAGGATAGTCTATACGCAGACCTTACCCCTACCTAATGCAGGTAGAGAGGCATTTAAAAGTCTTCTTTACATTCTTAATTCCGTTCTTAATCAAACTAAGACACATAAAATGAAATGGATGGAGAGGTCTATTAAGCCTCTTAAACTGTTATCTTCTAGTGTCAGGCTTCTTTAACTCAGTACATTTTCAATCATGAGTTTTTTTTTTTCAGAATATGCTGCAGTTTTCGACGATCATATCGCTGAAACTCCTCGCTGTTTATTTTCTTTAAAACACTATCATGCTTGGTTAAGTTTATCTTATTAATTTGTAATACATTAATTGCATATACTTATTAGCCTTTATACAGATGTTATCTTTCTATTTGTCATATGATTCTATTTAATTTTTATGCTCGTCATATTTATTGTTGCAGGTTGTTTTGATAGCTCTAGTTTATGAGAAGCAGCAGAAACTAAGAATCATGATGAAAATGCATGGACTTGCAGATGGTCCCTATTGGATGATTTCTTATGCTTATTTTTTGGTCATATCTTCTCTATACATGTTATGTTTTGTGATTTTCGGCTCATTAGTAGGTAATCCTACAGCAACTCAGTTGAGTCCTTTCTATTAACTAGAGTTGCCTGACAAAAAATTCCTTTTTTCCCCTTTATCCCTTTTGCAGGCTTGAAGTTCTTTTTGCTTAATGGTTACAGCATCCAGTTCGTGTTTTACTTCATTTACATAAACTTGCAAGTGTCCCTTACTTTCCTAGTTGCTGCGTTTTTCTCTAATGTTAAGACAGCCACAGGTTTGATTTCTGCAATAGAATTTGCTGTTAATATTGCAAGGATTGCTATGAAACAGAACGTTTATGAGAAGGATGAACCAATTTTTCCTATTATGTTTCAGCAACTAACATGATATAACTAATTCTGCTTACTTGACATTGTAACAGTCATCGGCTATATAATGGTGTTTGCAAATGGACTCTTGGCAGCATTCCTTTACCAGTTCTTTCTCCAGGATGAATCATTTCCCAGTAAGTTCAAAAATATTAAGGCTGTCTCGCCAACTCTTTGATCGTCTAGCTGGAATTATAAATCATGATTTTCATAGTTGCACCATCTAGTCACCCCCAAATTAATGATAAACTCTGTTATATTGAAGCAGTATATTTGTACTGACCTTTCATTAGGGACCTTTTGAGGGGATTGCATCATTCAATTTCTACAGTGAAATTTAATAGCGTAGTTGTCTGTTTTATCTGCTTACCTGGAGCTCTCAGAAAATACTAAATATTGTTTAAGGGAATGATAATACAGTCTGAGAAAGAATGGATAGCACATGCCAAAAGATTGGTCAGAGGATTTTGCCTTTGCTTTTCACTTTTATGTACTAATCTTCTGGTAAATGCTGTCATGAACTTCTAGGAGGATGGATTATAGTTATGGAGATATATCCTGGATTTTCTCTTTTTCGTGGATTATATGAGTTTTCCCAATATGCTTTCAATGGTAATTATCTGGGAACAGATGGTATGAGATGGAATGATCTGAGTGATGGGAAAAATGGGATGAAGGAGGTCCTAATAATTATGTTAGTGCAGTGGTTGGTGTTTCTCTTTCTTTCTTATTACGTTGACAAGATAGCATCATCAGGGAAAGATCCCCTATTTTTCTTGTGGAACTCCCGAAAGAATCCTTCACCTTCCTTCAGGAAACATAGTTTACTAAGGCAGGGGTCTAAAGTTTTCTTACAAATGGAGAAACCTGATGTTGCTCAGGAGGTAATTAAACATTTAACGTTTCTCGTGAAAAAAACTTTTTCCTGGGATATGTTTGTTCCTATCTACAAAACTAACCGTATGAAACCTCCTTTTAACAGAGGGAGAGAGTTGAACAGTTACTCGAATCAAGTACAAGTCATGCCATCATTTGTGACAATTTGAAAAAGGTTTATCCAGGGAAAGATGGAAACCCTGAGAAATTCGCAGTGAGAGGATTGTCACTTACTTTGCCGCAAGGGGAATGTTTTGGAATGCTTGGTCCCAATGGTGCTGGAAAAACTACTTTTATTAATATGGTCAGTCATGTGGATGTGATCCTAATGTGCTAATAACTTTAGAAGCACATCCTGAGTGCCCTTCGTTTTGTTGTCAGATGTGTTACTGATTCATTATTTACTTATTTAGATTCCTAAAAATGAAAAATCTACACCCTTGAGTGACAATTTTTTACTAACAGATGATTGGGCTCATAAAACCAAGCTCTGGTTCTGCATATGCTCAGGGTATGGATATACGAACAGAAATGGATATGATATACACCAACATGGGTGTATGTCCACAGCATGAGTAAGAATTGATTTTCTCTCAAGTCAAGTTGACATTTGATCCCTCCTCCTTCCTGCAAATATCACTGTCCTAATACTAATTGTCTTTTTCGTTTCGGAACTTATATCAGCTTGCTTTGGGAAAAATTAACAGGAAGGGAGCACCTACTTTTCTACGGAAGGCTTAAAAATCTTAAAGGAGCAGACTTGACCCAAGTAGGTTAATGGCTCACTTCTTCACTTCTACTCTGGCTTATCAATGCTTATAAAATGAAACTTATCATCTAAAATCTGTTACAAAAGGAATCTTGATTCAGCCTAAGTTACACCTGACTAGCATTACTGATTAAATTGATTCTATTCCTCAACTCCAGGATACCTTTACTGATATTGTTCAAGCAATTGGTTGCCCCCCCCGCCCACACACACACACAGAGACACAAAAATCCTTAAAGTTCCTGTAATCTTCATGTTTTGGTGTTATAGGAAAAGGGAAACGAATTGTCGAGGCAACTTGAAAGACAAAATCTTGATAGACTTGACTCTTCATCCAAAGCAGATATATGTTTTATTTTGGTTACTTATACTTTTCTACGTACAGGCGGTTGAAGAATCTCTTAAGAGTGTCAACTTGTTTCATGGGGGCGTTGCTGATAAGCAAGCTGGTAAATACAGTGGAGGAATGAAGAGGAGGCTAAGTGTTGCTATTTCACTGATTGGAGATCCCAAGGTATGTTAATTCTACCATTCATCCTCATGGGAAGACATTCGGAGTTATGTGTATTGATATTCTTGTGGTTTATGAAATATTCCAGGTAGTCTACATGGACGAGCCCAGTACCGGACTGGACCCAGCTTCGCGACATAACTTGTGGAATGTTGTCAAAAGTGCAAAGCAAGATAGAGCAATTATTCTCACAAGTAATTTAACATTACTTCTCTTGTTTCTTTGTTTCCCACCTTTTGAAAGGAACAAACATTGTGCAACTTAGGGTAGTTCTAACCACTTTAATCATATGTGAATTTCACATCCCAGCCCAGCATATGTTGGGCTTCGCACACCTGAATTCTTTCGTTGTTCCCTTTTTACCGTTGGTTAATGAGATTATTAGTATGACTACTCATAAGGATAATCATTTCAGCCCATTCCATGGAAGAAGCAGAGCATCTATGTGATCGACTAGGAATATTCGTTGATGGCAGCTTGCAGTGCCTAGGAAATCCCAAAGAGGTAATTCCAAGCTTTTAAGATTTTTTTGTTAATTATGTATATTTCTATTGTTGATGCTGTGGTGTTCCACTGCGGTGAGCTACTGGAGTCGGATATTCTTCTGATACTAATACTCATAATGTGCGCACATAAGTAAGAATGAAGAGAAATGGAGACTTGGTAGGCTTTGGAAAGTAATGATTAATTACCAGGCTGAGTAAAAGTATATACTCTCTTTTGTCTGCTTCATTTTTATTCTCAAACTGGTCTGACCATTTATTCTCCTATTGGATACCAGTTGAAGGCAAGATATGGAGGGTCTTATGTGTTTACAATGACAACATCATCAGATAACGAGGAAGAAGTGGAGCACATGGTGCGACACCTATCCCCAAATGCCAACAGGATATACCATATATCTGGGACACAGAAGTTTGAGTTGCCAAAGCAAGAGGTTAGAATTGCAGACGTATTTCAAGCTGTTGAGAAAGCAAAGAATAAATTCACGGTTTATGCTTGGGGTTTGGCTGATACAACTTTAGAGGACGTGTTTATCAAGGTTGCTCGCGCTACTCAGGCTTTCAATGTTCTCTCTTGACACTTATGGGTCTTTTAACATAAGTTTGACAACAAACAATGCTGTGATTTCAAAGAATGAGCCAAAATGTCTTGGTGTTAGACCTATCACCCATGTGTATTGACAAATTTCATTTTTTTTTTTTTGGGAAATAAAAAAAGTCAATACATGGGTGATAGTTTTTCCTTTTTAATGTAAAGGCACACTTATTAATTCCTAGTTCTAATTTGAATGGTTGAAGTGACACAAGATACTAAGGATTTGAGATATTAAGGATCTTTTGCATAAGAGGAGAACTGAGAGTGAAACTCGGGAGAGAACTAATACTTTGTACAAAAGGTTAGAGCTCGTGTGGCCTTTAATTGACAAGCTATTTCTCTTTTCAAATTGAACATCTACGTTAAAACTATATATTCTTTTTTATTTTTGCATTCCCATCATCTGAAAAAATGGCAACTCAGTTTGACGCGCGCTTGAAAATTCTCTTATCTTTATGTCATTTTTCATTTCAAATTTCCAAAAAAGTAATATGAAAACTCTTATCGACAAACACCACCGCCATTAAATTGACGGTATAGTTAATGTGACGGACAAGTGAAAACACCATAAATCCTCTCGTATGAGATAAGTTGAGAAAAAATTAGAATTGAATAGTAGGAGAGTGCTTGGATTGATTTTTAAGCGGGTTAAATTAACTTTTAAGCTCTTTTTAATTTTTTCGTTAAAACTGTTTAAAAGAAGTCAAAAGCAATAAGCTGAACAATCTCAGCTTATTACTTTTTGTCTTAAAAGTTATTTCTATTAAAAAGCCATTTTTTTAAGTCAATCCAAACTGGCTCGATCTACCAATCTTAAAAGTTAAAGTATTGGGTTTGATTGAAATTAAGAAAAAAAGAATATGAAGTTGAGCTGAAAAAGGATACTATTTGGAATCTAAGTATAATACGCCTTTTGCAATACCCTTGACTTATCACTTATCCTTTCTCCTATTGACTTCTGTCCCACATTTTGGAAAATATTTAAAAAATGGAAAAATTATATTGCATAGTGTAAAAGAAGTCAGAGCTCGTGTTTGGAATTAATAGAACATCTACTAGAAAATAAGAAAAAAGATGAGTTTATATTTTATTTATTCCTTCCATTTATGGCCTTCTAATCTTATCGCCGATATTTTAAAAGAAATAGCAAAACCCTTATGGACTGAGGTGACGGACTCACGTGAAGCCAAGCGGGTTCAGTTGAATCCGCTTCATAAGAAAAATACTATGTATATGTATAAATTACGATTAAAGTAGCATAAATTTTATATAAATATTTTATTTCAACCTACTTGATAACTACTATTTTACGACTAAAGTTATATACTTCTAAGATTGAACTCGCTTGTATAAAATTCTGGATCCGTCACTTTACTGAGTCACTGAGCCTAAACTAAATGAAAGAATATTTATAACATTGTGTAGTAAGATCATCAGTACAACTTTTATCACTTCCTAGAAAAATTAAAGAGTGCATAATTTGAGTTATTTCGATATCTGGTTGTGAATATGCACTTTTGATTCCTTTGCTGGTTAATCTTCGCTGAATTATATACCTTACATCGCCAGACTACTAAATTTGTATTGTTATTCCATATTTGAAAATATAGTTCTAAAAATAGTCTAAATACAATATATTTCACATATAAATGGAGCAAAACACATATTTAAATAAATGAAGGTTAAATATAATTAATCATATTACAAGGACCAAAATTACCATTTATAAAAGATTGAGAAACCAAAAATACTATTATCCCTATTTTGTAAGTATATGATAATGGTGGCTTTAACATGTGAGGATTTTACTCACTTCAGAAAAAGGAACTTACTTTCGGTTAGAAAAAGATTCTTGTACATATCTTTTGGCTATTTTTTTTAGCTACTTCTTCTAATCCACTTTAAGTAACTTTTTGATCTTTTTTTATGATCCATAATATATTAAAAAAGAATTAACTTTTTTTTTTAAAGTTATTCTTACTGTAAATAGCCTAAGAGTATTTTGTTATATTTCAAATGAGTAAATTATGATTAATATAATTAATTTTATTATAAATAAATACTAAAAAATAAATTATTTAATATGTGTGAAAAGAGCAAAAAAATATTAATTAAAGTTGAACAAATAGTAGTACATAAAAATAAAATAATGGAGAATCTCGAGAATGTGGCATCATACTTGCTCAAAAATCCTAATACGTCTTTACTACTGTCTCTTTGTTTGGATATTTGTCCTTATCCACACTATTCAAATATCTTTCCTTATCAACATGAATTTCCCAAATATTTTACTATTAAATTTCTAGCCATTTTTGTCATTAAACAACTTCACCTACGACAATTTATAGACCAGCCAACGCAAACTCATCTTTGAGCCATCTCTCTGTCCCCATATCAACAATGGCCAAAACCTCTCTTCTCTATTGTTTTGCTCTTTTCATTCTTGTTCTTGGAAATCCATGTACAGCAGACGAAGAAATAAAATTTTACGAGTTGAAGAAGGGTGATTTTTCTGTTAAGATCACAAACTATGGTGCAACCGTTCTTTCTGTCATACTCCCTGATAAAAATGGTATACTTCTCTCCCTCTTCTCGTCCGGATCAGAAACTATTTACATTCGATAGCCGAAAAAGTATTTCAAATTTGTACAAAAATTATATACTTTTTCGGGTATTATTTCGAGAGTGGCTATACGATGTCATTTTTCCTTATTTCTTACTACATTTATATGCACTTTCAGTTTCATATCTTGTTGTTTCTAACACTCTTAACTTTTAATCCTTGTTTTAAGGAAATTTGGATGATGTTGTTCTTGGCTACAACTCCATTGATGACTATAAGGTTTGTAATTTCTTATAATGTTTTGTTTTTTTAAGGACAAATTCATATATAGTTTTGTAAAAGATGTGGAATTTTTGTATGTTTGATTCTTGAGTAAGGTTATTATTTAATGTATTGTAGAACGACACCACATATTTTGGTGGCCTTATTGGACGCGTGGCTAACAGAATTGGAGGAGCAGAATTTGAGTTGAATGGAGTCCAATACAAATTACCAGCTAATGATCATGGAAACACACTCCATGGTATTTTTCAATTTTCATCTTTTTGTTGTAAAAGTCCTCAATTTTAATAATTTATTACTTGATTAACATGAAATTATTCGTTTTAAATCAGGGGGCAGCAGAGGATTCAGTGATGTGATATGGACAGTGGAAGATTATCAAGAAGATAGTCATCTTACTCTTACCTACAATAGCTTTGATGGTGAACAAGGATTTCCTGGTGACCTTTCTGTCAAGGTGAAATATATGTTCATTGGGACAAACAAGTTAGCCATAAACATGCAAGCAACGCCTCTAAACAAAGCAACACCAGTCAATTTAGCATCACATACTTACTGGAATCTTGGTGGACACACCAGCGGCAACATTTTCTCCCACACCATTCAGCTTTTTGGATCAAAGATAACTCCTGTCAATGATAAGCTTATCCCCACCGGACAAATTACTCCGGTCGAAGGAACAGCCTATGATTTCCTCAAGCCAAGGACAATAGGGAGCAAGTTCAGTGATATACCAGGTGGATATGATATCAACTATGTATTGGATAATACTGAGGGAAAGCATTTACAAAGGGTGGCAGTTGTTCAAGAAAGCAAATCAGGTAGGAAGATGGAACTGTGGACAAATAAACCTGGTGTCCAGTTTTACACAAGTAATATGTTGGAAAATGCTAAGGGAAAAGGTGGATTTGTTTACTCAAAGTATGCTGCACTTTGTTTGGAAACACAAGGCTTCCCAGATTCTGTAAATCATCCCAACTTTCCTTCACAGATTGTGAATCCAGGGGAAATTTATAAGCACATTATGGTATATAGGTTCACTGCCTAATAGAAAGTTTTGAGATTGCTACACTAGGGTCGTTTAGTTATATCTCATTTCTTCCCCTCTCCTTTTAGATTTTCATGGTTATGGTATAGTTGAGAGACCATTTCTTGTGTAGTATGACTTGCATTTTTTATTCTGGGGTTAAACAATAAAAGGTAGCACAAGTTTGTCTCATATTTCACTTATTATTTCTATTTTTCAACTGGATGTACTCGGTGCCTTGGTTTCGTTGGAATGCTACCAATGTATTCTGAATTCATGTAAACAAATTCCCAAGTCATGAAAAAAGTTACATGACTCGTGCATAAGAAGGACAGCATAATAAACGCACGATTTTCTGATATCCAAATCAAGATTCATATTGGCAATGGAATCCCATCTCCTAGACATTTCTAGCTCAATGCATATATACAACGTAAAAATTGCGGGGCACCCTATTTGGTCGCCCCCATTTAACCTACACCTGTTTTTTTAAAATTTTTTAACTTGTCACCACTTTTTAAATAACTTACTTCAGCTCTAGAGCTGAAATTCCCAAGTTATAAAGACAACAACTTCAGCCCCGTATGCTGAAGTTCCCCATTTACAAAAGACAAAAACTTTTCCTCAGTGCAACTGGGGGAACTTCAGCCCGTATGCTGAAGTTTTTGTCTTTATAACTAGGGAACTTCAGCCCCGTATGTTGAAGCTCCTCATTACAAAGACAAAAACTTCAGCTCTAGAGCTAAAGTTCTCCAGTGTAACTGGGGGAACTTCAGCCCCGTATGCTGAAGTTCCCCATTTACAAAAGACAAAAACTTTTCCTCAGTGCAACTGGGGGAACTTCAGCCCGTATGCTGAAGTTTTTGTCTTTATAACTAGGGAACTTCAGCCCCGTATGTTGAAGCTCCTCATTACAAAGACAAAAACTTCAGCTCTAGAGCTAAAGTTCTCCAGTGTAACTGGGGGAACTTCAGCCCCGTATGCTGAAGTTCCCTATTTACAAAGACCTATTTACTAGAGCGGAAGAACTTCAACTCTAGAGCTGAAGTTCACAAGCTACTTCAGGCCCGTCTACTAGAATGCTGAAGTTTTGCGTGATTGCCTTTGCTACTTCAGTCCCGCATGCTGAAGTTATGCGCAAAAGCGGGTACGGATGCAAATTTTTTTACAAAGCAGGTATAAGTTAAAACGTGGCACAGAAAGTGAGTACGGATACAAAAGGCCCATATACAACTCATCCGTGTCCATTGGTTCTACAAATGGCGAATAGTTGTTTATTTTAAGAAAAAAAAATCAAGAGCTCATGCATCACACTAGTCGATAATTGGGGTGTGAAGAGGTTTAGACATTGAATGTCCAGTCCATGCCATATATAAACTGAATTTCGTTCTAAGAGGCAGATGTTTGTTAAATTCACCTCATGAGACTCTACACCCGAGTTAAGTTATGCTGTCTTTTTATTTTGATGATTTAACAAACTTCATATAAGAACCAGATAGGGGAGCTATTATATAGCTTCAAAGTGCTCAAAACAACAAGTTACATGTCTGGCACAAGTTCCAATAATATCAATCATAGAAACGACATAGTGAACAAATGGCTATTTGTTCCTTCGGTCACAGTACAAGTCAACTCTTTACAGGTGTTAAAGTTGTTGCACTGCACACGCAACAGTGCAACAACCACTTTATAGAGCATGCTACGTACCGGATGCTTCCTTACATCATCCCAATAACCTCACTTATATGTTACCAACATGAGGCAAGAGAAAAAACATATTTGCAAGTCCTAAATCATTAAGTCTCTCAAGTGTACTGCCTTCATTGACTCCAACGCTTGAAGAATAAAGTAGCAACAGAACAAATGACCAGATTCCAACATTGAGTTTATCATGTGTCCTTAGTATTGTTGTCTCTTTGTTAATATTATTCACTTGTAATTTCTACTCAACTTAGTTAGAAGTATCTTGTAGAACATCCTCTGAAAATCATAAACCGTGTGTTTTTGTTTGATTAGAGTTAGTCAAATTGGTGAGCTTTGTAATAGAGTTATTATAAAGAGGCTTGCAATAAAGTTATTGCAAGCAAGTGAGAGATTAAGAGGTTAATTCCTAGGTTACAATAGGTTATAATTTAAAGTTGCTCGGTTAATGAAATTGAAATCTTACGAGTGTAGGTCGTGATTTTTAATCTCGAAAGTTAAGAGTTTCCACGTAAAATATTGTTGTGTCATTTACTTACTACTCTGTGTATGTTCTACGAAAACTGATAGAAAATCAAATTCTCTATACAGTTTGATGGACTCTTAGTTTCCCCAACGGAGCCGCTTCAATGTTCAACTGGGTTTGTCCTAAAAGCGAGCTGGTCAGGCACAATGTTGCAGCAACTAATTTCAAGGTAACCACCGTAAGGAAGTGATCAAAAGGTAATAGATCCCTTCACCTTTAACACTCGAGTCCAGACTATGGGAGTAGAGAACCTTTCAGTAGGAAAAGTTTAATTTCGAGATAGACAGATCAATTCATGCTTACAAAAGAAGGTAATTAACAGAAACGTTTATGCATAGTCTTAGGATGTGTTTAGTATAACGGAAAATATTTTTCGTGAAAAATGTTTTCCAAGAAAACTAGTAATCTTATTCATTTTCCGATGTTTGGTACGCAAATTAAGGAAAATCACTTTCCAAGAGTATTCATAAATAATTTAGATATAATAAACATAAAACCATAAACTTTCGAACCAATCTTAAACTTCCTATAACTTTCAAACCCTCAAAATTTCGAACCCATAAACTTTATAATTTCTAAACCGTAAACTTCCAAACACATAAACCTCTGAACTCATAACGTTTGAACTTGTAAAATTTCAAACCTGTAAACTGAAAGATGAAAAAAATTAAAATAGAAAAATATTTTTTTTTTGGG